>JAAGNO010005658.1:0-35904 GCA_033439905.1 Ceryle rudis | reverse complement strand
TACTTAATGCCTTCTTTGCCTCAGTCTTTAATAGTCAGACCAGTTATCCTCATGGTATTCAGTCCCCTGAGCTGGAAAATGGGGATGGAGTTCAGAATAATCCCCTCAAAATCCAGGAAATAGTAATGAAAGACCTGCTAAGTAAACTGGACACCCATAAGCCTATGGGGCTGCATGGGATCCACCTGAGGGTGCTGAGGGAGCTGGCGGAGGAACTTGCCATCATTTATCAGCAATCCTGGCCAACCGGGGAGGTCCTGGGTGACTAGAGACTTGCCAACATGACACCCATCTACAAGAAGGACAGGAGGGAGGATCCAGGGAACTACAGGCCTGTCAGCCTCACCTCGGTTCCGGGGAAGACTGTGAAACAGTTCATCTTGGGAGTGATCACACAGCAAGTGCAGGACAACAGGGGGATCAGGCCCAGCCAACATGGGTTCATGAAGGGCAAGTCCTGTTTAACCAACCTGATGTCCTTCTACAATCAGGTGACCTGCCTAGTGGATCAGGGAAGAGCAGTGGATGTTGTCTACCTGGACTTCAGTACGGCATTTGACACCATTTCCCACAGCATTCTTCAGGAGAAGCTGGTGGCTCATGGCTTGGACAGGTGGACTCTTCACTGGGTTAGAAACTGTCTGGACGGCCAAGTCCAGAGAGTGGTGGTGACCATCCAGTTGGTGACTGCTCACAAGCGGTGTCCCTCAGGGCTCAGTTTTGGGACCAGTCTTGTTTAATATCTTTATCAATGACCTGGATGAAGGGATCAAATGCACCCTCAGTAAATTTGCAGATGACACGAAATTAAGTGGGAGTGTCAATCTGCTTGAGGGTAGGAAGGCTCTGCAGAGGGATCTGGACAGGCTGGAGCGATGGGCTGAGGTCAGTGGGATGAGGTTTATCATGGCCAAGTGCTGGGTCGTGCACTTTGATCAAAACAATCCCAGGCAATGCTAAAGGCTTGGAGAGGAGTATCTGGAGAGCTGCCTGGAGGAAAGGGGCCTAGGGGTGCTGGCTGACAGATGGCTGAACATGAACCAGCAGTGTGCCCAGGTGGCCAAGGAGGCCAATGGCATCCTGGCCTGTATCAGAAACGGTGTGACTAGCAGGAGTAGGGAGGTGATCATGCCCCTATACTCAGCACTCGTGAGACCGCACCTTGAGTCCTGTGTCCAGTTTGGGGCACCAGAGTGCAAGAAGGACATTGAGGTGCTGGAGTGGGTCCAGAGAAGGGCAACGAAGCTGGTGAGGTGTCTGGAAAGCATGCCTTATGAGGAGAGGCTGAGGGAACTGGGGTTGTTTAGTCTAGAGAAGAAGAGATTGTGAGGCGACCTTATTGCTCTCTACAGCTACCTAAAAGGAGGTTGTAGTGAGGCTGGTGTTGGTCTCTTCTCCCAAATTACTAATGATAAAATGAGAGGAAATGTCCTCAAGTTGCATCAGGGGAGGTTTAGATCAGACATTAGGGAGCAATTCTTCACTGAGAGAGTAGTTTGGCACTGGAACAGGCTGCCCAGGGAGGTGGTGGAGTCATCATCCCTGGAGGTGTTTAAAAACTGAGTAGACATAGCACTTGAGGCTATGGTCTAATGGATAGATAGATGTTAGGATGAAGGTTGGGCTTGATGATCCTAGAGGACCTTTCCAACCCTGATGATTCTATGATTCTATGCACAGCAACACATCAGTTTAAGGAAAAGAATGAGTGGCTGAGAGATGGCCAGAGGAATAGAGATTGTGAAAATATGACATTCTGGCCACAGGTAGGCTGAGAAGCCCATTCTCCTAATTAATGGTCTAGGTATGCATCTGCTGCCCCCTCTAAGCATGACTCCCAGCGTCGTGCAGAAGTAAAGAAAGTTATTGACTTCTCAGCCACAAGAGATCAGAGTCTACTGACACTGTGACTCCTGAAATTTAAGACTTAGTCTTGTTAATGTCTTGAGGTGTCTATTTTTCACATAGATGGGGTATGAAGGTCTTGATTTTCAGCCAGCCTACACAATGCTGTCTTAGGGCTTAGGTTATATGAAAGCTGGATGGGGATGTGATCTGAAAGGGGCTGAAACACTTCTGCAATAACAGCAGTGAAACGGCAAATTTAGTGAGGGCAGGACTGAGCATCTTCACACTTATAAGTGCTTATAAGCATCTAAAAGGCATTGGTCAAGAGGATGGGGCCAGGCTCTTTTCAGTAGTGCCCAGCAACAGGACACAGGACAATGAGCATACATTGGAACACAGGAAGTTCCACCTGAATGTGAAGAAAACTTCTTTACTTTGAGGGTGATGGAGCACTGGAACAGGTTGCCTGCCCAGAGAGGTTGTGGAGTCTCCTTCTCCAGAAATATTAAAAACCCACCTGGGCATAGTCCTGGGCAACCTGTGAGCATGCTTTAGCAGGGGGATTGGATGAGATGATTTCCAGATGTCCCTTCCAGCCCTTATAATTCTGTGATTTTGGGATAGCCTGCTAGGTGGTGAGACAGAGGGCTTACAAACAAGGCTAAATGTTTTTATAACATTACTAGTCTTAATTCTAACCAAGAACAGACCTACTCTAGTTGATGTATTTTGTGTGTAATTTTGTCTTAATATATGTTTTAATATATATTTACTCTTTAGATACATTTCTATTTACTGATCTCACTGCTGGCATTTGTTGATGTTTATCTGTATAGATGAGGACTAGTTGAAGAAGGTTGCAGTTTTCTGATACGCTTGAGAGATGTCCAGGTACTTTGAAATATGCATATGTTACAATATATATCAATATAGTCATGGAAAACAGAGTGGCTGGGCAATGTAAATGACAAGAGCAGAAGTATTTAGACGAAACAGCTGGTGAAAACCATGGTTTTGTAGTGAAATGTCTTTCTGAAGAAAAATGGGATTTAGAATGCTAAACTGCTGGTGTTTTGGTAAATAAGGATCTGGGCTTTTTATTTTGCACTTTAATTCAAAATCACTTTTAATTGATTCTAAATAATAGCATAATTTCAAAAATATTCCTCAGTAAGGCAGAAAAATATCTGTTTCTTAAGATCACTATTATCTACAGGCATGTTTTGTGGACAAGACACAAAGCAGTTATAATCTAGTTTAAATGACAGCTGTGGGGGTTGGGGCGGGCAGAGTGACATATTTGTATGCTGATGTACCCTTTATGGCTTGTTTATCCCTCCAGTAACTGCTGCCCCTATCCAGCACTCATCATCCACAATCACCTCAGCCCCTTCTGCCTCCTTTCACTCTTTGAGGTGAGTGCCTTGTCCAGGAACTAAGGATAACAGATACAGAGTTCTCATGTGGAAAAAACCTTACTTTGCAGTGTTAGCTGATGCTTTCAACAAGCTGGAAGAGTGACTGGAAGGATAAATTGCAAGATGAGGCTTCAGCTGTGTTCTCTCATTTTGGCTCTATCACAGATATAGTGCTGCCTCATACCTGATAGTGTCTTTGCTTCAAGTTACTAATGTGTAAGTGGGGATAATGAATAACTTTATGGGTGATCTGAGATGTAGTTTAATACCGTTTGCAAACCCAATGGGCTTTTCTAAGGATCAGTGGTTGAGCAATGACACCTGTATTTTTCTTACTGAACTTTTCCATGAACTTGACTGATAGCATTGAGCTGCTGGACCAATGATCACTTAGGTCACTGGAGGTTCTGACCCAAAAGAACTAATGACAGGAAATTTGGGGGGGGGGGCTGATATATCTGATGCTCAGAGCCTTAGTTTCAAAATTGTCCTACTTACTTTGAAGAGTGAAAAAGCCAAAATTTATCAAGAGGCAAAGCCTTACTTTTGTTACAATGTCACAGTTGCTCCTGGATTGCAGTGATGATGGAACTTGATGCTGAAAAATATTTCATCTAGAAAAGGCATGATCCAACCCCAACAGCTGATTCATCCTTTTTCATTAGAAAGTAAGAGTCAATATGGAAATAGATCCTACACACATTTTAATTCTGGTTAGGTTTTGTTTGTTTGTATCTTACTTATCAATGACTCTTTGTTTCTTTTCTTAATTATCAATAACTATGCATTTTTCTCTTTTAGTCTGGCAGAAATAATTCCTTATGGCAGGTAAGCAGATTCACATGAGCTTATGTAGCCTAGTGTATGGGTTTTTTTGAACATTATTTAGCTACTCAGGACATTGGATTTTCAGTCTGTGAGTCTAAAATAAATGCTTGAGAAGGAAATATGTGTATTTTGAATTAGCAGAATACATATCAGTGTCCTCATTTAGTCCTCATTTAAACTGTATATCAAAACAAGGATATGAGTTTGGTGAGTGTGATCTTCAGCTGAGACATCAGTTTACAAGCTGGATAATTATGTATCTTAAAACATAATTAAATTATAGCAAGTGAAATATCTGCCTGTATGTCAAATAACTGGGTACTCTATCACCACATCTAAAGGAAGTCTCCAATTGCTTGGGAAAGGTATTTTTTCCTACTTTTCATTTTAAAGATCAAATAGAACATACCCTCTATTTGCTTGTCAGGATCAGAACGCTAAGTTAAAAAGACTTTTAGAGAGTAGGGCTATTTGCTACCTTGCTGTTAAAATCATGGTTTTGTTGTCTGTAACTATATTTTCAACATTATAATGCTAGGCAGAAAGCACAAGATTACTAGTTATCATGTCTGATTTCACTCTTTCCTGTTTCATGTCTTATCTGGCTTAAAATTTCTGTAGATAAATGCAGTTTCCAAGTTAAACACAGATGTGGTGCAATGTACTTCTGGCAGGTGTTATTGTGTTTGTGCTATAAGAGGTGTTACCTGGTCCTGCTTGTCTCTAAAGCTGAGAAGACAAGAGGGCTGATTCTGCTTTCTCTTGAACATATATAGTGAGATAAAAAAAAATGTCCACTATCAGGTAATTTTGGGGGGTGAACCATGCCCACAGGTTTCTTTTCTAATCTTTCCTGAACTCTCACAAATGCTTGCCCTCTGTTCCCTGTGAATTTGCTTTCCTTTTCAATTTTTGAATGTACATTACAGCAGTTTGTGGAGATGCTGATACAAAAAAGAAAAAGGTTAAGAGTGTTCTAGCAGGTGTGACACAGAAAATAGGTAAGGAAAGAGAAATAGGCACCATAATGTAGAGATTAAGAGAGAGAGTGTTGCAAGAAAGGATGTAAAGATGCATGCAAATAGGAGAATTAAATAGGAAAAAATAGTAGACCATGATTGAAAATGGTTAGCATGAAAGCACAAAACAGGTAAAAAAAGGGGCTAAAATGATACTTATTGAAATTTCATTCATCAGAGCAACAAGAGAATTTGTTCCTAATTTTCACGAGTGCCCTAAAGTTCAGCAGGCATAAAATCATACAGTTAAATTACAGAATTCCTATAGTCTAAATCACGCATACATACATACAAACAAGATGTTTAAAAAAATAAATGTAATTTTATTTTAAACAGCTTATGGTCCCCTCCAGAACCAATTTAACCATTTTGTCTGTAATACCCTGGCATGGTTCCTGTAGAAATGGGAACAATTTGAGATTCAGCAAGTTGGTTAGCAATTTAACTGAAAAAATAAAATAAAAATCAACCTGGTGTATTCAAATGATGTTAAAAGGTTTTACTTAAACTCACAAATCACAGAACTCAGGCATAAATAAAGTGGTGCTACTTAACCCCCTCCACTCTGTTGAAAGATTAAAGCAACTATCCCTTGTTTGCAATCTCTTTTAACACTTGAATCCAGCAGATTAAATATAGGATTTTGAGAATTGAGTAATAGGTGAGAAGTTTGTAAGAAGAATAATGATAAAAGGAGCCATTGTCATCAAATTATTCTAATTTGATAGTTATATTTATAGTTGAGTGTTGGATAACGCCCAGGAACTGGAAATATTTTTAAATCCCTTTTAACTTTTTACTGTAATTTTTTTTTTTCAAGTGATATGTCTGCTGTGCCTGGATGAAATTTGCTCAGAAACTAGAGATAATACTGAAGTTTAAAAACATTTCTTCTGGTTATCAGAACACATTGATTTGTGAGAAATCAGATGTTTGGCTAATGAATACCATAAAATCTGGAAAACATTAATAAAAAAGATTATGAAATGGCTGCTTCTAATAGAAAAGAAACAAAGTCTATATTCTTCTTATTCTCTGTCATAGACAAATATGTTTACAGAGTTTTGACAATTGTTTTGTTTTGGTTTAATCATAATATTCCTTACAGAAATATTAATATCCACCATAAGATATCACATCTAAATGTGATAAGGCATATCTATCTTATTTAGGTAAGTTGAGCAGAAGATGTAATGACTTTGTGGAAACAACTATTACAGAACTTTGGCACAAATTTAAGCTTTATTTCTCAAAATGGGTAGCTGTGAACTTGAGTACTAATATATTCAATGGAATTTGACAGAGATTAACGATGCATTTGAATTTCAGACATTATGTGCTTTGATGAACTGTGGGATAGGGTATTGTTCTATTACTTTTTCAGGTGAATGCTATTTTTGAAACTATTGTCTCAAGTAGGCACTGGACCAGCTTTTAGAACAGCTGATTCCGCTCCTTTCAAAGCCCTTTTATAACAACTGATTTCTTAAGTATCTAATTTTGCTTTATATCAGATCTGGCCCTTAGACAATCAGGAGGATAAGTGGAGCTACAACAATCTTACAGCCTATTGACAGAAGAGTTACATTACTTAGTTATTTGTTATTAATAATTTTGTTGGTAAGAATGAATACTGATTTTCATAAATTCAGTTGCTAGTGTACAAAAATGAAAAAATAAATACACTTTTTATATCTAATTTAAATGTTTTTCTTCAGCTGAGATCCTTCTGTGACTGCCTCCCCCCCCCATTACTAGCATTGCCTTGGCAGTTTGACAAGTCCTTATTGACATTACAAAAACATTATCACAGATTTCATGCTCCCCAACTCTCCCATTATAAGAAAGCATACATGAAACCTCACCTTAGATGGCTTCATAAACCCAAGCTCAAGAGATATAAGCAAAATAACTTAGTCTCACATACATTTTAATGGCATGAATATCATACTTGGCACCACACTGGTCCATCCATTCATTCAGAAGTACTGCTGAATTACAATTATTTCCAAAATTTTTGATTTAAGCCATCAGAAAATTTTGGCTTGAGATCAAAAGATGGTAGGTCAGTTACACAAATGCTGACAAGACATTCCACCTTGCCATACAGGGAAAGGCAGGTTAGCTACAAGATTTCAAATGCTTGTAAGACCAGAGCTACTGTACTGTGACTAAAGGATGAAAAATAACAGCATCCCACATGAGAAATGGAAGTTAAACTGTTCTGTATGTTTGTGCTGAGGGGAATGACTGTAATACAAACCCACTACTCATGTTTGTGATACTGTGCCACTTTCTTATCTGTTTATGGCACTAATTATTAAGGTAATTTAAGACTAAACATACGAACTTTTATGGCCTTAAATTTTATGCCTTCAGACTAAAACATTGTTTAAAATATTGTGATTAAAATATTCTGGTAATGTATTTTTCACTTGGATGGGGTTTTTTTTTATAATATTAAGATGAATCCCACTGTGGATTATGTCAGTTTTGTCAAATTCTATCATGTCAGCTATCAGAAGGATAAATGGAACTAAGGATGGAAACAAAGAGGTATGTTACTGAGCAGGAGACAAATCAGGATGTACATATAGTGAGAGAGAGAGGATGACATAAAAGGATGAATGGAGAACTGACAGTACAGTATGGAGCAGAGGAGGAGAAAAAACCCCAATGATATAATGAAAGGGGAAGACAGCTCTATAAAACAGTGGAAGTCTATGTTAAGCCACCTCCAGTAAACAGTTTAAAAGTACTTTAACAACATTAACATGCTTAAAGATAGTTTTAGGGTATCTCCGTACAATTTTGCCAGACCTTTATTTGTATTAGAAATCCCAGAAACAGATTTCCCTAGATTATACACTATTCAAAGGTAATGTCAAGAAAGCAGTAATGCATTGTTGGTGTTTATACTATCCTTGTTTTCAGAAACCACAGTGGCCCAACTCATTGTGCATGAAAATGGTTTTTTGTGTGTTTTTTCCCACTTCAAAAAAAATATCTCACCCATAATTGCATCTTGTCCCATTTATTTTGTCTTTCCAGATCTTTTAATTAGGAACTACACTGTTAGTAAGTACGAAGAAAACAATAATATAAAACACAGTCTTAAGTTTAGGTTATCACATGGCAGTGCAGATGAGTTTCTTGTGATTAGGGAGAACTGAGGTTTCTAGCACTACAGCAGATTGCTTGTTCCACTGAATGGGCATGAGATGCCTGTCAGCCTAGTACCTAAACCCCTCTGAAAACCCTGCTGTGTGTAGCGAGCTGTTATTACTGCTATTCAAACAGGTGTTTTCAAATATTTCAATTGCTTGGATGGCATATTAAAAGAAAGAAGATTTCATAGATTGTCTTTTCTTTTCCTTGCTGACTGAGTAGCATCCCAGTGGTATTTACAGCAGCTGATTGTGTGAAAACATAATGTTAAGGAAGAACATTTTTTTCTCTTTTTTTTTTTTTTTTCCATTTTCTGTCATCTAATCTAATTACACAGCTAGTAGAAAGAGGAAAAGGAGACTCATGTGATTTGCCACCATCCTGATGACAATCAGAAAGTATCATCGTGGTCCATAGAAAGCAGTCTGGGAACCACTCTTTAGGAATGAGCACTATAAAGAGAAATGTGTTGTCTGTGGCTGGTTTTGGACATGAAGCTCCATGAGGAATTTAGATCTTTGTTTCAGAAGTGAAGCCTGTGGCAGAGGTCTAGTGAATATCAATTTCTGCTCTCCCAGAGGTAAATGTCCTCCACACAAATCTATAATCACAAGCATTTTGTACCCCTGCCTGTCATGTGGGGATCTTGATCTTACAGTATGCAAACCCTTTCCATGAATGTTTGGTACACATGATCCATAGATTTCAATGTTTGCTTTAGAAAGGTAAGTCTACATTTACATGCACATGGGCAACAGTAAAGCAAGCCTTTTGCACAGTGGAAGACATGTATTATTTTACTTCATGAGCAACTAGAAACACACACCTCAGAAAGGCTGTTGGAGAAGGCTGTCAAAATGAAAGTCTTCTTCACAGGGCACTGCACGGAATACTAGAAATCAGCACAGAATTCTCAGGATATGGAAAGAGGGTTGAAGGAAAACCAAAGTAGGAAGATAAGAGAAAAAGAGATATATAGTCACAGTTCTTTATCTGAGATTAATTTTTGCCTCCCACATGGGAATAAATATTTTCATACTTAATGGAACTTCAAAATTCCTTCAAGATTCCTTTTTCAGTTGAGGGCTAATTTCAATTAACCTAATGTTTTTTAACTCTCACATTAATTTCCTCCTGATAGTTGGCATCTAGATATTGAAAGGAATGATGCCATTTCCAAATCCTTGGGGAGAGACTTCAGTAATTTATACTGTTTTGATGTCAACTGTGTACACAGCAGCACTTGTAAGTTAAAAGGGTCAATAATGGACTGTAGATTAATGATTTTTTTTTTTTCCCTAGGAAATCATAAAGCACCCTATGGTAGCTACTAAACATATAAAGTATATGATCATCCTGTCTTAGCATCTCTCAAAGCACTGAATGGTATTATCTTTTAACCAGAAATTATGTTTTTCAAAACCTGTTTTTGTAAACTGTCATTAACACAAAAATCAAAGGAATCCACAGATAAAAACATAGCTTAAAAGATTGTAACATAAATTGACAAAACCAAAGAGGCTGGAAAATGCAACATAGGTCACAACCTGTGTTTTTCTTCACGGTAGCACAAGAATAAGGCAAAGTTCCACTCCTACCATTGGATTTCCTGGCTTTTGTCATTTTTGTCATGATGTTAACATTGATAAGCATTCAGCAGTGCCAAAGGGGTGTGTGAAAATGATCACATAAATAAAGTATTACTATGCATTTAATTAATATAATAACAGAAGACATGCACAAGCTACTGCTGTACTTGACTTGTTTGACTTTCATCAGTTGAGCTAGAATCTGTGCTTAGTTTCAAATGTTAATACGAAGTTGAGATGAGGGAAATGTGCTAATTCTTGGAACCATTGTCCTTCTAAAGAGTGACAAGGTGGAGTTTTCTAGGATACTTGAAATTTCAGTCCATTGGTATGATTATAGCATGTTGCAATGCAAAGTTAAATTTCCTAGTTAAGAATGTATCTCAGGTTCCTAAGCCCCAGGCCAGTGAAAGCTGAGTGTACTGTGAAGGTGAAAATGTTCAGTCTCTAACGCAAGAGAGCCATCCACATCAATTTGCAGCAGTCTAAATGGCATCAGCTATGGGAGGCAAACTTACAAAGTCTAGCTTAGAGAACTGTACTGCAAAAGTTACACAGCATGGAATAAAGGAATCTGCATAAACAAATTAAGGACTTTGAGCTACAATGCTCCAACACTACTAAGTCTGTAGAAGCATAACGCTGCAGGGAGGAAGATGGTGTAGGAGAAGCAGTGTCTCCTCTACAGCATTAAATAGTGTTACCTGCATTAAGGAACACAATTAGTTTATAAGCTGCAGCATCTGGGATTTACATCAGACTATACATTAGGGAAATCTGTGAAGTAAGCTTTCCTTGTGGTATCGCAAAACTTTGAGATTTTACATTTGGAATCACATGTACAAATATATATATGTATCTAGTCCATGTGAATCTGCATCCCACTCTCCCCTGAGATTCACTGAGGATTGAGCACCAAATATAAAAGCAAGCCCACAGTCAAAGCATCCCAAATTCTTCTGGTACAACCAATACAATACCACTTATTAGGCATATGAATGTGCCTAAGTGCCAAGTTAGAAAGAGGCCCAGGCTGCCTCTTAAGTTTTATTGCCTCTGATGATTCTCTAAAAGCACATAGACTATGAATTTCATTATTATAGTGACATCTGAAAGCAGCCAGGTTTTCTGATTTCAGGTTTCACTTTACTCTTCTGAGACAAGCAATGCAAAAAAATTGACTTAAATCGTCTGGTAGGACATGATTAGGTAACATTTATGGAAGACTGCTTTGAAATTGAGATAATATTGCATTTTCAAGAGAACTTTAGAGTCTTCAAATAACACCTGTTTGTATTAATGTCATCTTCTGTTCTTTCAAAATAAGATTAATTGTGGAGGCAAGTTCTGAAAGCACAAATTGAAACCTGATACTACACTGAATTGAATCCAAGGTGTCAATTTGAGTTCCTTTAAAAAGGTATACAGATGTGAAATCTGTATGGAATCAAAAAGGCAAATGGATGGCAGATGTTGTTAATGTTGTCAGCTATACACAGACCCAGATCCAGTGAAACCCATGTGTGGGAAAACCTTGTATCCAGACAGTGGCCTAGAACCAAGGTTTACTGCCAACTTTGTAGACAGTTCTGAACTTCCAGGTAGATTTTCCTCCAGCTTTAAGGAGTTTTAAACTGCAGCTCCAAACTTAAGTGCTTCTTCCATTCCTAATATTTTCTAATATTTGTTCTACACTTAGAACAGTTTCAGCAACTGCATACCAATAACAAGTGTTGTAGAAAATATGGGGGTTTTTTATAATGAGAGCAAATAATAATGGAGATCCTTAAAAATGCAATATAACTTTTGACATACCATGGAATGATACCTGCTGTTCTCATCACAAATTTCTGCTACTGTCACCAAAAAAAAAAACCAAACCCCCAAAAAAACCCCACGCTATATTGACATAATTTAATATTTTGTGTATAACAAAAAACACAGCCCAGGACTGCTTTTACTCACAGATAGCTTTCAGTGAATATACTATTCTTTTTTATTTATTTTTTTTCAGCTATAGAGCTGAAATGTCATATATGTATTTGAAAAGTAAAGTTATTGTTACAAGAAGAAAATACAGTGGCAGAAACTGCCATGAAGAGAGCTTGCTTAGTGTCCACTGTCCTCACTAATATCCTTAGTTGCTTCTTTACTGAAGAAGGTCTTTGAGATGCTTAATACCTGAATGTCCACTCGGTTTGTAACTTCAGGATCCCATATTTGAATTTTTTGTTCAAGTTTCCAGGGTACAGATTTCAAGCACTTTTATTTAACTGGAAGGTAGGCATCATACATAAATATTTTCTTATGAACAGTTTCCATAAAACATTATATATAGCCACTTGGAAATGTATGCTGAGATTGTGTGTCTACAGTATTTTTCCTGTCCTTGGTGAACATCAAGCCCAGCAAATACCATTGATGCCAAATGTGGCGTTCCCTTTTTAGTTTCTCTCATTGCTTCTTTCTGACCCAGTAGCTCTGAGAGGAAGAGGAAATTGAAGGTTGAGCGCAAGCTACATGATAAATAGGTTTTTTCAGGGAACGGTTTTCTGGGTGACAAGTTTGGCATTTCAGATTATTAGTTTTAAGTTGTGCTATTACGTCCAGAGAGCAGGATTTGAAAGAGATAGTAAAAAGAGAAAGGAATGAATACTAGTGAAATGATTTGTCTTGACTTTGTTCAATTCTCGAGCAGTCTTCAGGCACAACATGTAAAAGGACTTCTTGCTGCAATGCACCTGCTTCCCCTGTACTGTAGACTGTAATCTGAATGTGTTTCTGGTACCAGCACGGCTGATCAGTTAAACAGAACTCAACAAGATTTCGAGATGTCTGTTTAACAATTTTTCTCCTCTTATGAGCTTTATTTATTTATTTATGTGCATGCCATCCTTTAGAAAGAAAAAAATAACAGAAAAAAAAATATATAGTGGTGGTCACATAAACCTTACACTCTAAAACAAGAACAATTAAGTGGGTGACCTACATGGTGTCTGAAACAGATTCTGGAAATGAGTTGGGGAGGCAAAAACAGTAATGGCAATGGGAAAAATGGTGATAATACTATAAAATTATTATTGGCACACACCTTGGAAGCAGGAATAAATCTGAGGCAAGAATTGAATCTAGAGAAGGCATTATTATGGCAAACCAATACTCATTCTTGATGATGTGTGACAGAGTTGGAGCATAACATTTGTTTCATCCAACACTTTGATGGTGAAAATTGTTGTGCTGCAGTGGAAGGAAAACTAGGAGGCTATTAGTAGGTGTGGCTGTGACTGCCGTCATTCTAATTTTTTATTAATTACTGCGTTAGATTTAGGAAGCTTTTCTTGCAAAACTGTACTTCAGTTTTGACTAAAAATTTTTCACCTGTTTCATCATCCAATTAAGATTTGTTAATGGAGGAAAAAAAAAAAAAAGAAAAAAAGGCATAGAAGTCATGGAACAATTCAACCCCCCAGGCAGTACTGACATGATGGTTTGACATGATTTTACATCTGTTGTGTATACTTCAAATAGACATCAGACTTCCTTACTTTTCATTTTACCTTTTCTGTTTCTGAAGTTTGACATGAATATGTCTAACCATTATGTTATGAAATACTTCTAGGTCCAGCAACACATGAAAAGCTTTGATCAAATGCCTCTCTGTTCACACAAAGACATCTCCTTTTTATTCCATGTTTTGAGGAATTGAAAGGCTGTTAGGAGAGTAGGACAGTCTGTTCCAATATGGAAGAGTAGATGTTTTATATAACAGTTTTGGGTTGTGGAGGACAGTATTGTGATTTCCCTCTGGGATAGTTTCCCTGTGGTGATACAGAACTAAAGTCATAAGCTTTGTGATTCACAAACTATACCCAGAATTTTCTATAAAGATAGCTTAATTAGGAGGGCTGTCTGACAGATGCACTAGACAATAGTATTGCTACTAGAACTAGACAGGAATTTTTTGACAAAATGGCTTTTAATCATAGAAAAATGATTCATCAAACCTAAAACTTTCAGTAGAAACTTTCTCTTTCATCCTACCTTTTGGAGAAAGATTTTGCAGGCTCATAGTAGAAATAATGACAGAAGTCAGAAAGCTAGTTAACACTGCTAAGACAAGGCAGCTCACCAAAAGCATTAGGTCTGGTTTGGGCTGGAGACTCAGCTCCTGACCTTCCAAAAATCCCCTCCATGTCCTGTCTTTTCTGTGGAAGGGTCTCTTTCTCCTTCACAGTAGCTGTCCTGTTTTGTGTCAATTAAAATACTGTGAAGCAGGAACCTGAGCCTTAGTCTTCCGTGCACCTGGTAACTTCTGCTCTGCAATATACAGTGATTTCACTCTGTGATGGCTGGAAATGTCTGCTGAACTGCTTGAAAGGGAGAAACTCCAGCAGGCAGACTGAGCAAGGAAGGACTTGGGCATTTTTCTGCATTCAGAAGGAACAGCAGAGGAAGGAGCACCTACACCCAGGTGAATCCATTGGCTTCCTTCCCATCTTCTTTTCCTCTCTGACCAAAGTGATTGAGGTGGAAATTTCCTGGTCCCACCTAGTCATATGCTTCTATTTTTCAGTATCTTGTCAACGTACAGCTCTTTGCTCCTGAGATCTACCACAAGACATATTCTTCGAGAAACCTTGATGTATTTTGCTACAATGCCTGAGAGGAAATGCTTCAGGTGACAACTAACCTGTTGCTGCCTGTGCCAGAAAGGAAATACTTCTTTCTGAAAGTAACTTTATTCCCTTGTGTGAGGGATGCCCTGAGAGGAAGAAATAGGCATCTGAGTGCTCCTGGGAGAGTTGAGGTCTGTTGTCAGCATCAACATTGAGAAGCTTGGGCAAAGCAGTTCTAGATAAGATGCATTTTAATTGAAGCATTGCCTGAATTGAAGCATTGCCTGAACTGCTTCTTGCAGCTTTCTTTTAATCACAAAACCTTTCTAATTTTTGTTTCTTTTGTTAGCTCCAGAAGAATATATTTTCTCTCTTAATGTACTGATATCACTTCTGTCTTTGGAAAATCTTTTCCCCTTTGTCCAGATCACTGCTGCCGCTTTCTGTTCTATAAAGGTCTCATGAATATGACCAAAAAAAAAAATATTTTCAAAAGTCTTTTCAAACACAGTTCGATTTTGTGGATTGCATTAAGCCTAATATGAATTCAAATGAACACTGCTGTCCTTGCAGTCTCAGCTATCCTTCAGTCTGGTTGTAGAACTGAACTGTAACACAAAATTTCTCAATCACAGTAATGTGGGGGTAAGGAGAAGGAAAGTGTGTCTGATACTGAACTTTGTCTTTCTTGAAGATCAAATATATTTGAGTACATCCATGTCTAACTAGATATTGCCTTTTTGCCACTTTTTGTTTTATATTCTTTTCCCATGATTGGACCATGTAACACAACTGGCAAAATATAAAACTAGACCATATTATTTATACATAGGCAACAACATGCACAGTTTTTCCAGTGAGTGCAAGTAGCAATACCTGTATTTAATAAGAAATAATGTGTTACAGAAAATAGTACAAATTCCCCTCCCCATTAAGTGCTACTTATAATTTGAGTCCAGTTATTGATCATAAGAAGTTCTCTAAGTAAGAATTTTTATAACATGCTGAGGGAAGGAAAGCGTGATGCCAAAAATAGGCAGTCAGAATCATTATTAGTCTGTTCCCACAAAATCATAACATCATCTTAAAAAGAGTATATTTGGACCTTTTTGTATTTGCTTTTTTTTTTTTTTTTTTGATATAGTATTTTTGCTTAAAGCATTTTGTATCACAATAAGGACAAGGAATTTTTTAAAAAGGAAAAAGAAAACAGATTTTCAAATAATACCTTCACTTCAGGAAATGAGATCTAGCAAAATCACCATGTAGCACAAAGCTCTCAATAAAAATCGCAAGAGCTGAAAATGTAGTTTCCAAATTATCTTTTTTTTCATTGCAAGGTTCTATCCTGATAGATGAACATCCAGAGTTCAGATCCAGCATACAGAATAGTCCTTTTTGAATGCATGAGTTCTTTCCTAACTAGGAGAATAAAACTATTTCTTGTCACTTCCATTTGCATTGCAGCAAAATATGACACTTTAATTCATTGTAAGGATCACACAAAACAGTCACATAATGTCTGTATTTGGTCTACAGAAGTAACTTTTGCTTAGAAAAACAATTGCTATTTGGAATAAGTTCAACTTTTCACAGTCTAGCTGTCACAGGAAGATTCATGGAGAGGCCATTAAAATTTAATATTTCAAAAGTGAACTCTATTGTATGATATTAGTAGGTATGTTTAGCTTCCAAAACTATTTTTATTGTTTCTCAAAGACTAAATAATATATACTCAATGGGAGAAATTCTTCTTTTGCTTCCACTGAGTGGATCCAGAATAATTCCATTCTCTTGAACTGTATCACTTCAGTATAAGGGAAAACAGGATCATGTTTTGTATATCTTTCAGTTCATTGTGTTTCTGTATGTGTGCTACTGTATTTCACAATTTTCCTAGTGTTTGTTAATAAAGTATACGGTTTTTTTTCCATTTCAGTCAATTTTGTTTCTCTTTCTCCTGTAGGTATTTCATAGTGTACTCTCTAAGCACATATTTACTAGTCTCTGTAATATTTCTAGATACGGTATAGAGGTATTTTATTGTCTTCCTAATGTTAGTTGATAAAGTAAGTATTTCTCAGTTATTGCAATACTGTATCTCTTTATATATATAAAGGAGGTATTTCACACTTCCATGGCTGGAACTATTCTTCCATTTGTCTGCAATATTTCATTACAGTGTATTTGAAAGTTCCAAAATTGATTTTTTCCAGCTTATAATGTGTTTTGTACAGAACTTTCTTCATATTGGCTTCACTGTATCTTTGCGTTTAAATTTTTTGTGCTTCACAATTTTCTTTAATATTAGCTTTGGGTATAAAAGGAAGTGTTAAGCCTTGCTCTTTGATGCTACTTGGACTTTCTGAATCTCCTCTCCTACTAATGTTTGGCTGTCAAAAAACCCCACAACTAGCATTAAAAAATTCTGCCCATCAACTTTTCTGTCTTAAGTCTGGGAACTGGCATTTCCTCCTTGCCCTCCCCATCCTCCTGCATTCCAGCTTTCATTTCTCTCCTTCCTTGTTTCCCAGTGTTCTTTTGTTCTTTTTCTTACATATTCACTACATCTTTCATTATCCTTCAGTCCCTTTTCCACATGTCGTCCTCTCTCCTTTTTTTTTTTTCCCATGGCACCTTTACCCAATTACACTGTTCCCTGCTTCTTCTCATCTAGCCTGCTTTTCTGCTCTATTTCCTCATTTTCTACCACAGGCATGTTTAAGGAATGCAGAAACTGAAGTTAATCTTTTTTATTAGCACAATTTAATATTTGTCTGCAAAGACTTCAGAGAGGTAGTGACCATATTTGTAGAAAGTATTCTAGCTACAGCTGTATTCAGATTAGTGGGGAAAAAATAGCAAAAAAGGGAAAACCTTGCAGATGGCTTCAGGTGGTAATCTTTAAGGGAACAAAGACACTGGTTACACTGTTGTTACTTGGGAACTCAGCTCATAATCTCCTGCTCTGCAAAATATCCTTTCTCTCCTACTCTCAGATACTGCAGACAGTAAGGTAGACTGGGAAAAAGAAATGGTCTTTAAGGGAGGAGAGCATGTATGAACCACAGAGGATTTTTTTTTTTTTATGCAGCTAATCTGACATTATGATACAGAAAATGTAACAAGTACTGAGTTATTTTCCACATAAAGAGAATGCTCCAAAATACTAGAAACAGCCTCTAGTTTTAGAATGTTGCTTTCCATAACTGTATTTACCTTTTTCCTCTGTTATGACATGCTGTATTGAATGTAGAGAAGGACATGACAAGGCAAGCCAGAAAATTAGAGATATTTGGAATTGAAAATGGGGGGTATGGGAATACAATGCAATGGGCCTAGAATAATAAAAATTATTTTATCTAATTCTATACTGGGCCTTAACATATTCGGCAATGTTCAATTTACTTCTCACAGAAATCTATGAGCACCTTACCATGTATTTCTTATGGTAGTTCACTGTTATTTATGTACATATTTCTGTATTTCCTTTTGCAGTTCGCTACGAGTCTGAAACAAGGACTAGATGAGTGATGGGTGGACTGAACAACTACATGACTCTTTCTGTTGTGTTATTTAAACCCATTTCACTAAACTTACTACAAGGTTTCATTCCCTCAATCTTATGGTATGTAAGCTCCAAATTTATAAGATGTAAGTCATAGAATATGGCACTGAATTTTAAATGATCTGTGTAAGTTTTAAATACATGTATTGGAAATAATAATTAATTTAGAATATACATTTGAACCCCAGTTTTGCAAAGACCAAAGCATCTACTTAATTTGTTCTAGGTCACTGCAGTGAGTTCAGAGAATTTACATGCAGCCTATACACATAATCTTGCTAGATCAGGGTTTTCATTAATATTTTGCAGCAATTGCTTTAAAGAGTCTTTTCGTAGTTTTCAGAAGTACTTGAGAAACTACTTAGTATACAGGACAGGTAAAAAAGAAAACAAAATTGTTTGACTATGGTTGTCAACACATTTTAACAAGTATGTAGTTGGAGGTGATGAAGAAAGATTATTTGTTTTAATGAGTGTGTGGTATGAATATGGGGTACCATTATTATGAGCTTAATTCAGTTAAAAAAGCTTAAAGTACAGAAGGATTTTTTTTTTTTTGACAAAATTCCAGCCAGGCTTTTAAAAGGAACTATTCAAAACTTCATAGAAAACCCTTTGAATATAGACATCAGACATAAATGTAGGATTTCCTCAGACAGTTTGGTTCTGAATGATTTCATGGACACAAAAGTCTACAGAAGGTTGTTCTGATTTTGACCTGTATATATACACATATATATGTGTATATACTCAACAACCCAACTGTAATCCAGGAGAGTATTCTCTAGAAAAGGGTATGGCTTTCTTCTGTTGAATAGTAGTTGTGGAAATCAAATAAATAATCTTTTACAGAAAAGCTAGGGTTTAAGCAAAAATAATTTTCATTTACTAATTCTGTTTTCATAATGAGCCACATTGATCATAACTGTATTGTAATCAACTGAAGACATTCAGTTTATTTTTGCCTAATCATCTGACTGAAAGGGGGAACCTCTGAGGGATTTGAGGATATTTTGCTGCAACATGAACACTTTCCTTAGGTCAAATGTTTGCATGTTTTATTGTTCCTCCACTGAAGAGAGAGAGAATTCTTAAAGCCGAGCTGTCATTCAATATTGTAGCATTTTAAATGGCATCTTTGTTGTAACTGAAGGCATACACCTACCTTAGAGTGAACTGCACAACACTGAAATGGATAGAGCCCATAACCTGGGGTGGATGATGTAGGTGCCTCCTGAGAAGCGCCATCGGCTTGTCAGCGGCTGTAAGTGGGGGGACTTGGTTTTGCATGTCATCCAGCACTGCTGTCCTTGTCAAAGGCAACTGGAGAAATTGTTTCTTTACTTACCGTGGCAACAACAGGACTCACACATATGTTCTGCAGGAGCGCTCCTGTTTCGGTGCTGACCAGGCATGATCTCATGACAAGCCCAGAGCACAAACTGATGCTGCCTGGCTCTATAAACTGCAGAGAGGTACAAGGGCCTTTGAAACATGTTCATCCTTACCCTTCATGGAGATGTTGTCATTTATGTTGGAGCAGTTAGGCCCTTTTTGCTCTACTTCAAGAGTTTAAAATACCACACAAAACAAGTAATGTATCATCCTATAAATGAAAGGAAATGGAATAAGTGAAAATAAGGCTTTACAGGCAGGTGCCTTAGGAATGTGACAAATTCTGAACAAAGTCCAGTGGTTTTTTCAGAGCTGTTAAATTACTAATATAGAAAAACTTAGGAACACGCTGGGTTTGTATATGAGCATAGAATGCTCTATTCAAATTTATGATCAGAGAAACTTTGTCTTGGAATGCAAAGTATTTTTTTCCTTTCAGCTTAATTATTTTTCCAGTTTAACACTAGAACCAACAAAGATGAATTGTAATAAAATGTTTGAATGAGATATGCTTTATGAAAACAAAAAAACAGAGGGAAGGTAACACAGAAGCACTGTTCTTTAGCACACTGAAACTATCAGAGTTTGACTCAATGCTTTTACACCTATGTCAGCATTCTCTTCATTATGATTTTTTTCCTATTTTTCATCCTACTGTAAGTCTAGATGAAACTTTACAAGTATGGGAGAAGCTTACACTTCATAAGCACTCAGTCATGTACAGCTCACACTCTTCATTGGAATATGAATAAGTGCAACTCTGATATGAGACAGGGAGGTGGTATGAAAGTCAAAACAAAGACAAGTGCTATAGAAACTGTGCATTTGTAGTGCATGATAAAGAAGGAAAGGCAATGCATTTAAAGAATGATGCAAGTGGAGCTGTTTCCAGCAATGGGAGACAATGACTTTTAAATTGAAAAGGGAAATTCTATCTAAAGCAAAATAAATTATTAAGCTATTACTCTCGTACAAAAGGCATGACATGATCTCATAAATGAGAGATGAAAACACCTGGAACCCAATAAAGACCATATAGAACATAGGACATAGAAGAACATGCAAAATATGAGGCAAAGGCTTTATCGTACAGATGCCTATTAGACTGACAAGACAGAAGCTGTCAAACAGTTCTCGTTCAGGCAACGTTTGTGAGGAGGAATAATATGTTTTATCCCCTTATGATATGGGGAAAAAAGAAATAGCCTCTCACAAGCACATAAATACTTCATCAGGACTGAAGTAGAAGCTTAAAACAATAGCTTGCACTAATAAATTGGTAGCTTGTGTTTAAAAATATCAAGCCCCCTGAAGGCACATTGGTTCAGGGCTGCTTTAAAAGTAGCTGAAATCTAACTAAATCCTGGCATGACTATCACAGAACAGGTACTTCCGTTTTTATAAATACAATGGAAGTGACAAAATACATTTCATTATAAACTATCAAACTTTCTTTTATTTATGCTTTCTGGTTTGGCTTTAGCTTATTTTATTCTGAGTCATTTTCTTTATTTTAGTAAAGGGGGAAAGTTTTAGATTTTAGGGCCAAAAAAAAGATTTTATTTCCTCATAAAATAATAAAGTTGGGAGACCTTTTTAAAATGTCTCATGTTACTTTTGTGGTTGTTCCGGTAAATGTTCCAAATTGCTGGGTAATCTTAATGCATCTCCTTTGACTATGGTCGTCTGGTAGATGCTTTTATGGTGCTCTTGCTCTGCTGAGGTTACTGGGCTTTCAGATTTCTACTCAGATTCTGTAGAGAATTAGAAAAATGTTACATATATTGTTTCATAGCTGTACTCACAATGTGCAACACAGAACATCACTTATAACTTAAGGGTCCATAAAGCAGAAAGCTTATTTAACTCCTTTGCTTCAGTGGGTACTGAACTTGCAGCACTCTATGATAGTGCATTTTATGATTCTTCAGACTAAAATATGACCAACCTCAATATGCCCTGAGACATTAGAACTTCTTTTTTCATGAGAATATTGGACTTCAGGCAGCAATGTTCAGTTGGTATCTCAGCACCCAATTACAAGACCATATAAAAAACTGCAAGTAAAAGCAGAGGAAAATCTATTTCTAGAACTGTAGATTTTATTATTTTTTTTAAGCAAACAAACAATCAAAACCACCTTAGTGCAGTTGAATTAAAAACCTGCATTTTTGCCAGAATCACTGTGCAACAATGCTGCCAAAAATGCTGGGAAGTCAGCCTAATTTTCAAATATAAGCATCTTAATAAGATATCCAAATTGCACATTTGGGTACTTACATGGACACTTAGATGTGTAAATGCCCACTCTGTGGGTCTAAGTGCTGATTTGAGCATTCATGTGTGAGATTTAGATATCCCATTAAAACATCCATATTTGATATTGGACCCATAGTGTGTATGTGTATTATTAATGTTTAAATAGATCAAGACCATATGAGCCAACTACATGTCTTATATAATACTGGGTAGCCAAATGTATTTCTACTGCATACACATTGGATATGATAAAAAAACACCACTGAGGTTCCAGTAAATGTACAGACAAAGCCTTGAATGTACCTTGGACAGAGAGATTAAATCTTCCACACTGTAAAACAAAAAGAATTTTCAGGGCATACTTTTACTTCTAAATATGTGCTTATTCTTAACTATAATAATGTTAGCAATATAAATATAGAAATAAATATTGAATCTTATTTTTGCTGTGCATAGTCCTACTAGAAGCTGAAGAAAGGTCATTTATTGCAATAAAGATGTTCACAGTTTAAGATGTTTCCCTAAGCAGCAGCTGCCCAGTGTATTGGATATTAAACATTCCAGACATACCAGACACATAGGCTCATTTGGTCAGGAATTCATGTCTCTACCAAGCTTTTTCATGTCTTCCCCTCTTTCTCACTGGACAATCATCTTTCAAGTTTTTGTGGGGCTCTCCAAGCACGCTTCCGTGTACTCTTGCTTAAACATAATATTCTGTGTTAGAAGCACTTCAAGCATAAAACCCCCCATGATTAGACAGGAAAAAAATATGTAATGAACCCAACCTGCCATGGAATTAGTGAGAAATTGTGAAAATCTTTGGGTTTGGCTTTAACATTCGGTGTACAGAAGTGTTTGGTGCTAAGCTTGGAGGGGTACCAAAACACTATGACAAACTAGAATGGACTAGAAAAAATAAAGTTGAATGAAAATACCCCCCTGTTTACAGAAGGACTGGTCTCATTGAAGTAGTAACCTGAAAGGTCTAGTACAGACATCCAGGATCTAAAATTCTAATGCATCCCTGCAAGCATGCAGACACTCAAGCCAGGTGTCTCAGGAGTGGGTCCTCTGCATGGCAGCCCTGCCTGGGGATGGAGAAAAGTTGTGGCTCCTCCTTAGCTGCTGGGTCCTAAGAGTGGAGTTGAGAAGAATCACAGCAATTTTGCTTAGAGAAGGTGCAGGAACTCTTCAAATGGGTTTCCTTTTATCTGGAATGGAAATGGAAAGGTAGAGCTGTACCAGGTTTCTTCTGAGAATGTTGATTGCAGGTATAACCTCTGTGATTTATGGCTTCTTGGAGTCTGTTTTTTGTAGACTTGGAGTGAGGGCTAAAATATGAATCAGGTATGAAAAAGCAGATAACAGATTATGAAAACGAACAGGCAGAATGAGAGGATAAGGGACTGTGTATGAAAACGCATGGGTCTTGACATTAGTTGGGTAAAAAGAAAAATGACAATCTGGAAGCAAACATAAAAGATAAGTAAAACAAATATTTTTTCACTATAAAATAATCTTATTTTAGCCAATCTTGACTCAAATGACAGCAGAATGAAATAATTTTAAAATAAGCTACAATTATCTTAAACAATGATGCAAGTATAAATTGAGTTAACACTCCAGAATTTGAGTTAATGAACTCTAAGGGTGATTTTTAGATCTTTCAGTTTATGGTAAATGGGTATAAATAATGATTTTTAATACTTTCAGATACCCCAGAGGTTGCCTAAAATACACTACAACTAATTTCAGACTATTATTTTTTTTAACAAAAGTTAGTATTAGTTTTTCTGTTCTGCATAGCTTGTAGGATATTTTAATGCTATTAGTTACCATGGTAAAATGTATAAAAGCCATATTCATTTCTGGTGCAAATTAATACAATTTCTGATTTTTTTTTGCTTATATTAGGCCTATTTTCTTCCCTGTACTTCAAGATAACAAACATTTATTTTGTCAGAGGACAAATTGTCATTGCTCACTGTGCATAAAGGCATAAAAGAAATAAATGGTTAACAGTATTCTTGATTAATAAAACTTTCAAATTTCCTTGAGAAACACTGATTTAACAAGCAACAGCTGTTGCTGAAGAAACATGTTACATCAATAAAATCAGAGAACCTCTCCATGACAATATTATGAATTTAAATTTAAGCATCTATGTTTCAGGTAGGACAAGTCCCTAGAAAGTAATTACTTTTAAAATATAAATTAAGGATCACACAGTTCATATGATTTCAAAATAAAAGCCTGCCTTTAAGAAAGGATTGAAAACACTACATGAATATGGGATCAGTCCTTCAATAATAAAAATGTGACATAGTAAAAAAGAGTATTTCATAAATAGAAATTTTTGCTTATAATCATACTGTATGACTTTTACTCATTTTCCAGGCTTTTTCAGTTTGCTGATGCTACTATAATTTTAATAATGCTGCCAAAGGTTACCCTTTAGACGTAACTTTAGTAAGCCAAAATTTAACACTTGAGTGACAGTGTTATTTTTTTATATAATCACAAACACTGCAAATCCACAGATACTGGATTTTTGGTGGCTGGAAGTTGATATATCAGCCTGACACTGCATTGTTTCACCATCACACAATGGGGAAAGTCAGTATCATGTTACCACTCAGACCTAAAATTTGAAGTTCCACACTTGCAGGCTCTCTGTACTTTTAGTGGAAAATTAAACATTACATTAAGTACCGAGGAAGGTATAGAGCTTCAGTGCAGGCCGCTTGCACCTAAAGTTGTAAAAATTCTCTATCAGTCTCTGAAAAAACAAAACTGTAATTTTGAACCATTTAAGTGAACCCAAAAACCAAACAACTCAATCTCAGAATAGAATGGAATAATTTCAATTGGAAGGGCCTTGCAGTGATCATCCAGTTCCACTGCAGAGCTGACCAAAAGTCAGAGCATGTTGTTGAGGGCATTGTCCAAATGACTCTTTAACATCAACAGGTTTGGGGCATCGACTACCCCTCTAGGAAGCCTGTTCCATTGTTTGACTGCCTGATTGGTAAAGAAATGTTTCTTAATACCTAGTCTGAAAATAAAATATTTCATTATGATTGATGTGCATTTTGCTACTTTTTGGGAGGATGAAAGGATTTGTGCCACAAAAAGTTTACTTAAAGTACTATCTGAAAGACAGAAACTTTGAGTCCAGGTATCTTATAAACCATGTCATCAGTGATGATGAGGCGGAGGAGACCACTACTGAGGTACCTCAATACCATACTGTACTTCTCTGCAGGTACTGTCTGAAAGTTTTCTGCTTTGAATATCTTGTGAAATAGTCAATGGCGCAGAAAGATGGTAACAGTCTGGCTTTAAAACTTCTGGGCAAAACCATCCTGAAAGACGTGAGGCAGCCATGTTCCTGTTCCTGAAACTTTGTATTCTGTTATTTAATGGGGTAAAAAGTAAACATTCTTTCAGTTTCCTGCTTGGCACCAAAATAATCAGCCAATTCTTAGCCCCAGAATTCAAAGGTTTTAAAAATTTAAGAAATGTCAAGATGAACTTTTCTGATATAAAATGTGCTTTTTTGTTTGTTTTTGGTAGAAACTATTAATTGAATATGACTCCTTTGTGTGTGGCTCAGACACAGAAAAAAATATAAATTCCTTTTATCCAAAATATAAATAAATTATCCTGTTCTATTAGTATCTTACAGTTTGAGAATTGCCCTGGAGAGATCGGCAAAGGAAAGACATTGAGATTCTGGAATGTGTCCAGAGGAGAGCTACCAAACTTGTGAGGGGTTTAGAGAACAAGTTGTATGAGGAGAAGCTGAGGGAGCTGGGTATGTTTAGTTTGGAGGAGACTGATGGGGGAACTCATTGCCCTCTACAACTACCTGAAAGGAGGTTGTACAGAGGTGGGGGTTGGCCTCTTCTTAGTAACTACTGACAGAACCAGAGGAAATGGTCTGAAGGTGCAGCAGGGGAGGTTTAGATTAGATATTAGGAAGAAATTCTTTACAGAAAGAGTGGTGAGGCACTGGAACAGCCTTCCCAGGGAGGTGGTTGAGTCACCATCCCTGGAGGTATTTAAGAAACGGGTAGACCTGGTGCTTCAGGACATGCTCTAGTGGCAGGCATGTTGGGGGTTATTTTGTATGGTTTGTGTTTTTGAAGTCATATTTGAGCAGGGTATTCAGGTATTTAGGTGTTTGGGGGTTTTTAGGAGGGCTTTTTTTTTTGTTATGGGTATGGTTGGACTCAGTGATATAGGAGGTCCTTTCCAACGATGAATATTCTGTGATTTTGTAATGAAATTCACCAAGGATAAGTGTAGAGTCCTACACCTGGGTAGGAATAACCCATGCACCAGTAGAGGTTAGGGGTAGACCCACTGGAAAGCAACTCCACAGAGAGGGACCTTGGTGTCCTTTTGGATAATAAAATGGGGCCTTGTGGCCAGGAAGGCCAAAGGTATCCTGGGGTGCACAAAGAAGAGTGTGTCCAGCAGGTTAAGAGTAGTGAGATCACATCTGGAGTATTGGGTTCAGTTCTGCTGTCCCCAGTTCAAGAGGGACAGGGAAATACTAGAGAAAATCCAATGGAGAGCTACAAAGGTGATTAAGGGACTGGAACATCTCTCTTATGAGGAAAGGCTGAGAGTCCTGGGACTGTTTAGCCTGGAAAAGACTGAGAGGGGATCTTATTAATGTTTACAAATATCTGAAGGGTGGGTGTCAAGTAGAAGGGGCCAGTCTCTTCTCAGTTGCACCATAGAATGAGAGGTAATGGTAGCAAGGTGAAACACAGGAAGTTCCACCTCAACAAGAGGAAAAACTTCTTCATTGTGAGTGACAGAGCACTGGAACAGACTGCCCAGAGAGGTTGTGGAGTCTCCTTCTCTAGTGACTTTCAAGACCTGCCTGGATCTGTTCCTGTGTGGCCTGCCCTAGGTGTTCCTGTGCTGGCAGGGAGGTTGGACTCAATCATCTCCAGGGGTCCATTCCAACCCCTACCATTCTGTGATTCTATGATTCTATAGTATCGTTTCTAAATGTGGTAAAATGGAGAGTAACAGTATTCAATTAAATACAGTTCATTCTTCCTGTGCCTGACTTTCTTGAAATAGAGACAGTCTGCTTCCCATTTCCCAGCTGCTGGAGATGGGCTGTTGTTGCTACAAGCCTTGCATTCTTCAAAGCAGGATTACTGTAGGGCTGAAATACAAGTGGTGTAAAGCAATATATTGCAATCAAGTTTCAATCTGAAAATGTTCAATGCATTGGGCATTTTTCAAACCAATCCAAGTTTTATGAGGTTTTCTTTGTTGTTGTTGTTGATCTTTGGCATTTGAAAATGGGGAATATTGCTTGTCCCAACTGTTACACTAAAAGCCCAAGTTCTGTGTTCATCTCTGAAACAAATAGATTGTGAACAGTTTTCTTTGAACAGAAAAAATGTCTATGGACCTTGATCATCCATATATCACCTTTCCACATAGTGCATTTGCAACTGAGGCCAATCTGATTCTACAAGGAATCTGATATGGATATCAAACAAAGTTAAAGAGAGGAAAAAAGTTTCTTTAAACTTCTAGTCAGTTTGTAAAAACTTGGTATATCCTTTGAAATGTCAGTAGGCCAGCTTAATGCTGCATGAACAACCAACATTGCAAAAGTGATGAAACTTGACAAATATTAATCCAAGTCAAACACTATGCTTGGAAGCCTCTTTTTTTACACCTGAGAGATATTTTCAGTGAAATACTTCATTACAACGAAAAATTAGTGCTTTTAAAGATGCTGTCTGAGACATCAGAGAAGTAAATATATATTTTTATTGCCAACTGGTCTGTTTATAAAGATGTTGTTAATGAGACAGTAACTTGAGTGTATGGCACATTCAGACACCATCACTCAGATAATTAATTATTAGACACATTTCATCTTACCTTTCAGATTTTATTTTATTTTTTCTTTCTTTTGGTCATAAAATTGGCAGAGTATTTTGTTTATTCACATTTTAGCAACAGATTTGGATTTCAGAAGGCAACTTCTCATCTCTTTTTTTATCTTTTACAGGGCATTGGTTCCTTCTGGGGGATGGGATTCAAAGCTTCTTCCAACTGAAATCTTTCCTGGATGGCTGTACCTTTATTCTTTTGTGGTTTATCTTCAGCACCATATGAAAAAAATAATAGTTATTAACCCTGTGGTAATGGTAAGTGCTTTTATTTTACCCCAGGCTTCTTCCACGTATTACCTTTGATTGAATTTGAAATTGTGATCACATTTTGGCAAGATAAGATTACTTGATTATCGTCTATTTAATAAACTACCAGGAACAATTTTATTCCTTCAACTAATTTCAATATTGCATTAATTATTTAATAGAAGCTATATCTTCTGTTGGTTTACAACAACAATTCTACTATATAGGTATTTTCTGATTCTTAAATGCTCTGTCTTGTTACTCTATGTTCTTTGAAGACAGAGTATTTGTATGGAACATACAATGTAAACCTGTGTGCAGATACAGGTGATTGTTACCTTCAGATCTTTTCACTCTGAGATTGAGGTTATGACAGAACCATTTCTATGTTCAGGGAACTTTGATCATTCTTTCACCTAGCTCAAAGAGTACTTTTTTCATGCTTTTATCTGTTCTTGAAACTTCTGAAGCCCTCATATTGGTGAAGTATATGATCTTTTCACAGTCTGGGGGGAACTGCTGCATGTTATGCTGCCACTGGAATATTATGTGTTCTTTTGCAAGCATAAGGTGTGGTTCCATGCTGTGCAGTTTTCTTGCAACAGCTAAATAGGGAGACAGGTCCAAAAATTCAGTTAGCTGCAGAAGGATATTAAGACCTCTTTCAAAAACTAACTTGGTCTGCTATGTCAAGTCTTCACAATGCTGACAGGCTATGCAAGGCAGGGGAAGATGGTACTTTAATTACTGTTTTTCTGAGATATGACCCATGATCTCCTAAAACCTTTGTACTTTACACAGATAATGTTACTTAATTTACCTGAAAATTATACACTCTTAACTATACCTCTGCTTTATTTCCTATTGCATTTGTTGCATCTAATTTAGCTCTTTTTACCTCTGCAATAATTATAAGGAGATGGAATGTGCATCTGTGCACATTGTTTCAAATGTTTTCAAAACCTCTGTGGGTTTGAAACAACACTGTCTGTCTTGCTTAATACAGGGAAAAAGCTAAAGTAAGAAAGAGATAGTAGTACATGCTGAGTGAAAGTGCATGAAATCGAAACTGACAATTGGGTATCTCTGGATGATTGAAAGGTCCCAGACAATGATCTTTCATACTGTATTAGATTGGACCTGGAGACAGAGTCAGGGCCCAGTTACTCTGATTTCCAAGCTGTCTCTATTAGCAATAGACCAACCTTACTGATTTCATCACACTTTCTTGATGACTTACTGTTGTGTCATAACTGCCTCATTCAAAGTAATAAGCAGCAGGCTGTTAGGCAGCAGACTGGAATATACAAGTTAAAAATCAGGGAAAAAAAGGGAAATGGGTAAAAGATGATACAAGGAATAAGGAGGAAAAAAAAAAAGCAGAAGCAAAAACTGCAAGTAAAAGCCAGAATAATTTCACTGAGAGATGGAACATCAGTTGAATGGGACTGTGGTTAGACAGACTATTTGGTGACTTAACAGTCTGTGACTCTTTTAAACATACCATTTATCAGTGAGAGAACCATAGCCAGCAAGGGGCTTGGAGAAAAGAGAAAACATGTCTGGGGATCTTCAGGTTGCTTTGAGACACTTTACCAATGAATAAGAACTCTTATTTTTATATCTTGTTTCAACAAGCTACAGCACTTCAGATGTGATTTGAATGAGTGTGCAGCATGACGAAGTTATATCAGGGTATGGGAGTGAAAATTATACCTCCTTGTGTGAGACAGGAAGTATAATTTGATTGTTGAATGGAAATTTCTCAAACTGAATTGTGGGAGGTAGTAGCTTTAAAATCTGCTAGAATTGTTTGGAGAAGCCACTGGTACGTTTTATTACTCTAGATGTACAAGACATGTTTTATGGCTTCTTTGGAAACATTTTGTTTTCACTCTACATTTCTATTTTATACTCTTTGCTAGACAGAACTTGAAAATAATTGTAATTCTTGGTAGTAGAGTTGCCCTTTGAGGGGAAAAAAAAAAAAAGGAAGAAAGAAAATAGCAAGTTTATGAGGTTAAAGCTCAAAGCTGGGGAAAAAAATAGTTTCTAGAAGAGGTGTTCCCAATTCTGATCTGAATTGTAGCACAGATATATGGCAATTTTATTTATATGTCAATTTAAGACCTTTAAAAAAGAAGTAATTTCTTCCAAAATGCAGAAAACTAAATAGGTTTGTTCCCAGAACGAGGTAATATAATGTAATATAATGGTGTAAGAAATAAAATGGCTCATGGGAGAATGGGAGGCTTGTTACATAGAATAATACAATGATGAGTGGTAGGAAGAATTAATGGCAGAAAGAGTAATAGAAGAGCTTTTTTTTTTTTTAAGTAAAGAAAGAAAAGAGGTCATTTACTGTTTCAAAAAGATCTCTAATTTCCTCAACATCTAAGTCAAATGTATTTCATTTTCCTGGTTTTTCATCTGTCCAAATAAAGCATGGAATTTAAAACAAATAGAAAATTATCAAATGTGTCCATAATCTGAGTTTGCTGGATGTAGCCGATATCTTGTTATTCTTTTATACTTGTTAACCCAAACATGCTTCACAGAGTACTGAATTAACACTCACTAAAAAAACCAGTGCAGAGGCTAAAACTGTGTGTTGGGGTTTTTTTTAGTTTTTTTTTGGTCAGTCTGTCTTTATTCTCTATAAATTAAGGTACAGTCAGCACAGATGATCATACTCTTAAAATGCCATCTTTCTTGACCTCTTGACCCTCTCATGGTTGCTCTCCTATCTTTCTAAAATCTGCCTTCCAAAGAGGTGCCAAAAGGGATTCTTATTCATCCCTTGATTGGTTCTTCCTCCTCCATTACAGAAAACAAAGCCAATTCCCTTGTCTGTCATTTTTTTGTGTCCTTGCACTGGTGCTGCCTTATATTCAGATAATAAGTCTTTTGGATCAGAGTCCATCTTTTTACTTGTTCATGGGGAAGGCATCATTGGCTAGGAGACCAGTCTTTCACTAAATTTCCTAAGCACTTTGGTAATACAATAAATTAACAACATTCATAAGTCTAAGGTCTTTTGCAGTCTGCAGGGAAGGGAAATGAATACAAATGAGTAAATTATCAGATGAAAATAAGAGAAACCTCCCTAGTAACAAGGAAGTGACAAAAATGTATTGGCTGTGTAATTATGAGTAGAACCAGGTGAAAACCTTTGGAATATATTGTAGAATATAAATCTTTATTGACTTCATCTTTATATATGACTTAGAAGGCTCTAACTGCTTGCTACTCAACTAAATTTTTATGATAAAGATGACTATGTGATTTATAGAAATCCTTACAAAAATCCTGTTATGTGTTAGCTGAAATATTCTCACCTCTACTGAAAACTAGATTACAGAGATATCCCAGTTTTTACAAGAGGCTGTACAACCCCCCTCCACCCCACCCCATTTTTGTTTGTTTGTTTGTTTTTTTCTTCTTTTCTTCCCCCAAGTTTTACACAAGTGTGTACCTGAGAAGTTATGTTTGCATGATTAGGCATTCTGCTTTGCAGATTTTGCTCTACAGGACATTTTCTGGAACAATTACTTACTCAAGAGAGATTATGTGCATATTTACAAAGTCTTGTCCTGTCTGCTGCAGCAACGGAGATGCTGAACATATTCTAAAGTGAAAGAAATTCAAGCCTCAAGTACAAATGAAGTTTTGCTGTAGTTGGAGCACCCTGATGTTGGAAACAGGTTACTGAATCAGACATATAACTGAATATTCCACCTTTTCTCTAACAAAATATCATTGTGGAAGGAGACTAGTGAATCCTCGACTGACAGAAAAAGGTATGAGGCAATATGATTAATTAAATAGTCAATAGTAAACACATTACAAATATTTTCAATAAGCATTGTGATGGAGTATGTAGAAGCAGTACTGCATTTAGACCCCAGATACTTATCAGTACTGGTAGAAAGCACTCCAAGAAATTGGATGTTGTTTGTAGTAGATTATTTCAGCAGTGATTCATCACATGCTATTGCATATATACGACAAAACTCAAAACTGGCAAATGTTCTAATGGAATATCATAACAACTATGAATTGTACATTTGTAGCACTTAGTAAAAAGAATTCCGGGATTGACAAATTGGAGTGGCAATGTTGGCAGACTTAAAATGAAGCATTTGTACAGTATATACAGTACTCGGAGAGGTGGAATAGATTCCAATATGAAATGCAGAGAGGTTTCTTAACATCTTTCTGAAGCTTCATGCCAAGATGGTGCCTGATTCTTATCCTGTCACTCACAAACCCCTTTGCATCTGTTCTTTCAACGTGTGAACAGTGACCCGGTTCAAGCTGCTGCTAAAACTTGAGCATTAATTAATAAGGGAAAAGATGGCTGATGGATAATTAAAAACAGACTAGGAAATTCTGGACAATGTATTTGCAAAACTGCACTTGGAAGAAAGATGTAGAGTGGTTTAAGAAAAATAAAGCCATTTTGATATTTAGGAAGAAGTATTTGCAGAGAATATCACACATTTCAAGTAGCATGAAAGGTTCCATCCTTTCACCTTCATGGGAAACTTTACTGTAATCATCTCAGCTGCTGACTGGCCTTGTACTTGACTCAGCGTTGTACATTCTCGCTCAAGAGCACATACCCAAACCCAAGTTTTAAAGGGCTCTACCTCATCAGTGCTAGTTATAGCTGCAGATCTACAACAGGTGTAACTGCTAATCTGTCCCTTCATGTGGACACTCTTATTGTGGAATTAACAGAGGGATTCCCTTACACCAGTATGCCTCAGAATAATATTATACTTGTACTGCCGGAAAGTCCCCTTTCATCACCAAGGATTTCTTGAGGTGCAAGTCCTGCACCACTTCTATGCGGACCTTTTGTCTGGAACTTGTCTTAAATCTGTTTGTCCAATACACGTAAAATTTATTTCTTTGTGATGTCTTCTAGGAAAACACATTATGTTGTTCTAATCCATTCTCCTTTGCCATCTTGTGTCTATTAAAAATTATTCTTTGAAATTTTTATCTATTTTTATCTTCTCTTTTCTTATTTCTCTATGGTTGAACACAATAGGGCAGTAATCCAGATCAGAGCTTTCCACAGAATAAATGCAGTCTTATATGTAACTCTACAGAAAATTTTTTGTCTGTCCCTGGAGAGTCTTTTTATCTATTGTTTACTTCACTTTAAAACACAGTTTCACCAATGGGATTAGCTGATTTATTTTTTTTCACAGTTGAAGGTGATCAAGTTAAGTGGAAAAACTGTAGCTATACACACACAAATTAGTTTACACATCCAGATTTTGATTGACATGTAAAATCACATTAAGTAATGATTACATTCAAAGGTACTCACCACAGCTAACCTACCGGCCACAAATCTCTAGGAAATAATCTCAAGTATTTTTTGAGTAATAACCAATAGTTTACACTGTTATAGAGTTGCTGAAACATATGAAGGCACAATTATCAAAAGACATGAGAAGGGCTCTGGGATTATGAGCAAAACAGCCATATTTACTTAGCCACGTAATATCAGGACAGGCACAGTGCCAGAAAGCAGGATTTTATGAGAAACAGCCCTATGTACTGCAGCTGCTGCTTCTTTAAACCATTGCTGCTTCTTCTTTCATAGATATCAGGTCTTAAAGAAGAAGGAAAACAAGATCTTAACACATACATCATAAATCTTCCAAATAAACTCAGCAGGAACATTTGTGGTGTATACCTTGATCAGTGTCACACAAACATCTACACATCTTGTTACACACACACTTTAAAAATGCATTTCAGCAGTGAAAGAAATAAAGATGCTATCAGAAAGATGTGTACCTGAACAGAATGACTGGCTATGAACTTTCATTTTCTTCACTTATTTTCTTCTAAGTCCTAGCACTCCATTTTTAAACTTCACTTGGAACAAAGATGCCTTGATGGTCATTAAATATTGAATCCATTTATCAAGGATGTTGCTTTCTCCTTCTGCAGAGGATGAGATCTGGCAGAGCTAATTCTGCCAGTCACATCAATGTGATCATCCTCAGGCACACCTGAAAGCTTCCACCATGGAAATGCATAGTTTTTCATCTGAGCGCCTCATTCCCAAAATATGAGTGAAAAATTATTTTTTATTCTGTTTATCTGAGGAAAATACAGTTGTTATTTCATTTCAACTTTTCTCAGATAAGTTCTAAGCTTTATTTTGTGCAGCCTAGTGCTTGCCATTGGGTCAAGGCAGCTGGGTGACATTTTGACCACAGGCACTGGGTTCCTGCTGTACTCAGCAGAAGCAAGGAACCAGGAGCAGCTGCCCTCTCAGAGAAAGAAAAAATTCCCACTCATCTGAGAGGCAGAGACCCTGGTTTGCAGAAGGGGCTGGAATTTCCCTCTGGTGACAGGCAGTGGCTGAGTCAATACTCCCTCCATAACATGGCCATGGCTGAGCGGCAGAGATTTGGCCCAAGCAGCACGCTGCTGAGCTCAGCAAGGTGCAAGGCCCTAAACTCAGGCTAGGAAAGGAGCAGACCTGGAGCCTGCTGCCTCACACAGCCTGCAAAAACACAGCTGGAGAAGAGGTTCCTGCTGAGCTCCTCCAGGCACCCTGTGTGAAGTTATCCTACAAGGAGAGGTAGAATCATTGCAGTGTTGTGGTTCAGCATCCTGCCTCCTTTCTAGCAGCTCTGGCCAGTGGTGTCTGGTATGTATTAAAACATATCTCTTTTCAAGTTCTGAACAGACACATGGCACATAAACATCACCTTCCCAGGGCTGGGAGGGTTTCCATTCTCCTTTCCTTGAGCAACAAGGTGAGAACACAAAGCACACCATTCATTTTATTTATGTTTCTGTAACTTGGGAGTAACTTCTTTATGGTCAACAGAGGATGAAAGCAGTGAGGATCAGTTCCTGAGGCAGGAGGCTGGGCAAAAGACAAACAATCTGCAAATAGTACTGTCTCTAAACAGGATATTTTTTCATAATTAATATGAATGGAAAATTTAATTATATGCACAATTTTTGTGAAGGTTCAATTTGAAACAAACTTCACTGAATATTTATAATATTGACAAATATGTTCTCTGAGGCAAAATGGCTTATTTTGGTCCAAACATTAAAATTATATTTTCATTCTGTAATTCAGTTTGGAAACCTAGAAATCTTGGTATCTGTTGTGTGAAAAGTGATATTATTTTTCAATAAACTTTATAGCTCAAAAAGAAAGATAATATTGTTTGAGAATGGGTTCATTTTGTTCTAATATTTTGATTTCTAGACTGCCTAAGCACGACAGTTACTAGTCCGAACTTCTTTATGCATTTGACTGAAAACTGCTAATGATATAAAGCAGCAAACCTTAAAATGGCTGTAAGAAACCCCTCTATCAGCCTAGAACAGGATGAGCTAGAAGGCTAGGTTAAAACTGAAATAAACTGAAAACAGCAGCAGCTGCAGCAGCCACAGGCAAACAGGTTAGAGGAGGTGTCCACTCGTGCAAAAGCAGTTACCTGTTCTAAAAAGGATGCAGCAACCCAGACAATGCTGTCACGGAGACATGTGGCTGTCCAGGTCCTTGGCTGCAGGGAATGCCACAGCCTGTCTGCAGCACTGGATGACAGCATTAACAGCAGGTGTGCAGGGTGTGACCAAGTAGATGACCTCTTTGTATGGTGGCTAAGCTACAGGATGACACTGAGAGGTTAAGAAGTATCAGAGAATCTGAGGAAGAGATAGATTGGTGGAGTTGTACTCTACCATCAAAGAGGCAGGTACACCAGGAGACAAGAAAAAATGAGCCTTCTGCCCTCCTGCCACCAGGCTAACAACAGCAAGCAAGATGAGGGAAGGTGAGGGAAGGTGGAGGCAGGTTCCTGCTTGGGGTCCCAGGCACCCCCCTTCTCTTCCTACAACTCCCCTCAGACAGAATATCTATGAGGCTTTGGAGGTAGAGGGGTAAGCTAACGATGACACAGATGACAGTCCGTCTGGGTTGGAGGAGTGGCCCATGGCAAGATGGCCTACT
>JAAGNO010005656.1:0-45255 GCA_033439905.1 Ceryle rudis | reverse complement strand
ATATATATTTATCTTATATATAATTCTATTATTCCCATATTTGTTTAGGAGTCTGAGGTGTAGTAGCTCATTTTTAACAGCTGTGGTCTTTTAATTGATAGTGTGGAATATTGGACTGTTATGATTTTGGGATTAAGAGTATGGTTTTTATCCAAGATGTTAATGCCCTAAGTGATGAGGAAAGAAAAGCAAAAATTTGTAGCAATGAATATAACAGCGGCAAGTTTCTGAGCATGAAAATTTTATCACTTATTCCCATTTAAGAAAGTGTTACAAGTCCTCCAATATGCCAAACTGCTGGTTCTTCTGGGAAGTAGAAAATGGCATTGTGGTCCAGATTCCCAGTCATCTTGGTTTCACTGTCTAAACAGGACTAAATTAATTTTACTGCAGAATATAATTCAGTGTTCTAATTCTTCCTTATTGACTCAATTTGAATAAAAAAGTATTTTCCCTCCATATTTGAAATCTCTCAGTTAAATCTTGCATTTGCCATTAAACCCAAACTTATTTTGATGTACTAACTACACATCCAAAGGACAGAATAAGGAGGTATTTTCAATACTTACCACAGGCTTTCAATGAGTGACATAATATAAGACACATATACCCTTCCAGTGAATGCCACCATAAAGATAGTAAGAATTTAAAACTTTCTTCCTTTGGAAATCTGTGTCCTTGGTGTGTGTGTGTAATCAGATTGCTGATTTCAAGGACCAAAAGAAATGTTTAGTCTTTTTCCTAGGCTTTTGCAGAACAGGAACTACTTTGCTAAGAGTAGTCAAGTCCTGCTTACATCCTGAAGCCTGCATGTGCTCATTGCTGAAGTGTGCAAGATGACACTCTGTGCTGATAGGCTATAAGAAGATTTGTTTTTTTTCCCATAGTGCTGTTATCCCAAATATTCAGAGATTATTAAAGCATTTCTGCTTCAGATTAAGAATCATTGTTTGAGTGTGCACTGTAATGGTCCTCTGGAAATAACAGAATTGTGCAGTTGTATCTGAGGTCCAAGTTTAAAAGTGGGCACAGGCCACTAAGACCTGGATAACCTCAAGTGCTACGCAGAGTAAAAGGAAAGAAGCTAGATGACTAGAAAATGAAGCATGAGTGAGTATACCCATTTGTAGATCATAGGGTAGTGACTGCAAAGCTATTAATTTTAATCACAACTGAGATGATATGGGGGTCTTTAATCATGAACAAATTCCTGCTTGTGATTACAGACATTACTGTCATATCACTCACCTCAGAAACAAATCCCATGCTTCTAAAGACCTTCATTACTGAAGATCGTTACTAGGAAAATGGGACTTTCCACACCCATCTTCAGATTTGTGGATTGTTTAGGGAAACTACAATTTCTGACAAAAACAGATGCATAAAATTTGGGAAATTTCCTTATTCATCACATTCTGGTTTTGAAAAATGATGAGTGGTTCAAATCTGGCTTCCACTTCTCTCAATCTCTTTAAGTATGGAGTTAAATGTTTCAAAATGAAAAGTTCTGTTTTGATGTACTTCTAGGAGAAAAAAAAAGTACTATCCCAATTGTAAGTGATGTATCATTACAGTTATAAGAAAGTAAGGAAGCACAGATTGATTGATTGATTTTGGTGGTTGTTTGTTTTGCTTCAACTACTTTTTTCCACTAATATAATGAATCCAGTACTACTTCATACTACTTAAATTGCATCAGGGGGCAGTGAATCAATATAAAGTAATAAAATGGAATTTAATTACAATTAGTAAAAGAGCATTGTCAGGTTCATTACAATTTGTCTGAGTAACACACTGCTCTTCAGTACTGCATACCACTGCTCTTGAGTAGCAAACACACTTCCTTTGTGAAACCATTCACAAATTTTAGGGCTGAAGTGTTTTGGTCTCCAAATCTGTACCTGATGCCTGCTTCTCAAAATTGACTTGCTTTACAACATTTTAGCCAATCACAGGACATTGCATGTAACTTAGGTATATAATTAAGCAAAAAGACTAAAAAGAAAGCAAATAATGAATAAGAAACAGAAGCAAAATAATTTTTCCAGCTGGTCTTTCAAAATCAGTGTTCATTAGCAGAAATGGAGAGCAGTTCAGAAGTGATTTGCTAGCAACAACGGAATCCTCTCCATAACTCAAATCCTCAAATATGAACTGAAAAAATCAGTTAGCACGAAGAGGATCTGGGGAAATTTACTCTTCCCCAGATACGTTCTCTGTTTAGTAGGAAGACTGTTTGATGTGATTTGCTGTGGCCTTGCTTTGGGCAGTCATTTAAGAGAAGGATTTCAAATTACCTGCAATGCACAACGACAGGCCCTCTGCCCGGTGATTCCACTCTGTCCTCTTCTACATCCAGCATGAGCTGCAGCAGAGGCTGAGCGCTGTCGGGGGTTTTGTGGTCTGGCCAGGATGTGTACCAGTAGTGTTTCACACTCTGTGACTGACTCCCTTGCTGAAAATAACATGAAGGATTTTTATGTGCATGCTTGTGCTGATGTTATGGTAAAAAGACAGTAAAAATGTTAAAAGAGATTTAATGATTTTATTTTTTTTATTAGACTTGGAGGATGCAATTGCAGGGAACAGGCACACTTCCAGGGACCCAACTGTAAGAAGGGTTAGTGCACCTGAAACCTTAGCTGTTTTTCTAGCTCTGTAAGTTCTGCTTTGTCCACCTGACTACTGACCTGCTGACTGTGTTTTCAATTGGGAATTGTCAGAAGTCGGTGTTAGATCAGCAGTAAGATCTAAAGAGATTAGCTTGATCGGGGATTCTGAATCTCTAAATCATTATATATTTCTGCTGCCTTTTAAGGACATTATCATAAGGGTCTGATACTAAAATTACAAGAGTTTAAGTTAAAGGTGAAGTGGAACTGCCCTTCTAGGCTAATCAAACATCCCAGTTTGTCGTTATTCTCTCCAACAGAGACTGCTACCACTTACTTCAAAAAGTAAAGGGCCTAAATACAGGCTAGAGTAATTTGTGCCAGATGATATGACTTCTGCCCACTTCTCACTGCCTGGGCTGAAACACCAAACAAATGTTCCCTATTCATTATTGTAAAGCTCTGTCAGGAGCAGCAGATGATGCAATCCAATAGCACATAAGTGTAATATGGGGAGTAACTTAGAAGAGGAGCATCTGCCTTATTTTGCACAGTTAACATTTAGTCAGAACCATGAAAGCTCTACTCATTTTTTTAGCTTCTTAAATGGGCTACAGATGCAGCTGGAATACAATATGAGACACATATCTTTTTCAGAATGGCGCTGCGCTAGTTCTTTCATTAACTACAATCCCTTTACATTGCCTTACCAATGTTTAAAAGGCCTCAAAGCAAATGTAATTCAAGCAAGTGGAACTTGCTCTCTTTTTGAAGCCTTTCTATTGCCAGAGCAATGCAAACCAATAATACAGTAAGTGCTCCAGCGCTTTGGCCTCGATCATACCTTGCAGCTGTGAGCTTCATAGCTCAGATACTCCTCTAGTAAAAATCTATGCCCTTTAAAACAAACCTTTAACTTTATTTAACATGAAAAAAACAAAGCATTAGGATCAACGGTTCTCAGATGCAGATTGTTGTTACCTTTATTGTAAGCTGACGGACAGTATAGTTCTCGCATTCTTGCACATTGTTAACAAGGACTTCGACCTTCCCATAGATTCCTCTTTTTTCTGGCCAATAAAGCACGCATTTCTGGAAAGCAAGCAGCAGTGTCGTCAGCAAACTGGATCCTGGAGCCATATTCATATCTAATTTTTACACAGAATGTATTTGTCTGGAAAGTTCAGATGAATTCAACCAAGGTGTTTTTCATGTCAGAATCATTCAAAAAAAGATATTACAGGGTTCTTTAATGAATGGTTTAGGCCATTCATGGTTCAGGATTTCAGTTTTTCAAATATGGTTCTCTATCACTGAACACTTTGAACAGCTGTTTTTATTCTTAAAAGCTCTATGAAGTTCAGTTAAAGGAATTATTTTCCACACTCAAAATTAAAGACATTTTTCCTAGAACATTATTTAATTTACAGAATTAAACTTAACAAGTTTACTCTTTCCACATGGGATTTCCTTCTGGACAAGAGATTTGGAATTCATCCTCTCCTCACAAGACTTTTTATCCTCTTTACTCTCCTGAGCCCTGATAAGACAAATCATGTAAATGTGTCCTTAGATCTTATTGAATTCAGTGGGACTTCATGTGCATGTTAAAGTATTTTGCAGAATCTGAGTTGTCTATTATATAAGTTACTGGAAATGAATGTTAAAAAATCCATCAGTCTTGCTAGAGCTACACAAAATTATAGAAAGAATTGTAAATGAATCAGTAGAGCTATACTAGTAATATATCTGACAAGCATCTACTAAAAAAGATGAAGAAACAGTATTTACAATATGAACAATTTTCTTTTTCTCTTGCAATAGTTTATCTTCAAGTCAGCTACAACTTCGTATTTATTTCCCTTAAGGTATCTCTATAGTCTACCTGAATGCAAACATCCCTATTGCATAAATACTTCTTTAAAAATAGATGCTTATTACCTTAAGAGTGTAAGGTATTTGAAAGCCACATTTTCTGAAATAATGCTGGCCAGTATGACTTGTTCATTAAATTAAAAAACCTTCAACAAATAAAGAAAACCTTATTTTTAATATCCAATGCAGAGGTAGAGAAAGCACTGAGATAACAGACAGTTCTAAAACAAGAGGAATCCCAGAAAGAATGTGTTCCTCACAAACTCTTGCTGGAGAAACTGGCATATATTTAGAAAGTAGCTTACATTACACAGCAAAATGAAGCACTTTTTTTTATTTTTATTTTTAATTTTTAATATCATTAATTGCTGTAAAGCATAATTCTCAGTAAATCCTGCTAAAAAAAGATCCAGAAAAAAATATCAGTGAAATGCAAGCCTTTACCACCAGGTGTGATCTTTAAGCTGCTACTCTACTTGATAACCCAATAGCTGATTGAAGAGAATCATCTCTGTTGTATAAATACTTTTCTAAAAATAGATGCTCATTACCTTAATAGTGTAAGGTGTGTAAAAGCCATATTTTCTGAAATAATGCTGGCCAATCTGACTGGTTTCATTCAAATCCTGTCTTTTGCAGAATTACTCGAACATCCTAAATTTGCTGTCTCCCCGAAGACATCAAGAATGGCAATAAAAGACTCAGAAATTTATACGAAAAAAAGTGCTCACAAGTTTCACAGTCCCCCCCATGTGACACATATAGCTACTATCATCTGTCAGATCTGCAATTCATGCCCCTCCCTGGGAATGTAGTTTTCAGTGCTAATATGGGAAAAAGAAAAGTCTAAATACACAATTGTACCCTGACAATCAACAATAGTTGAGTCAACCCTTGAGACTTCTTGATAAATGTGAGCCTGCGACACTCACTACAAAGCCTTCAAGCAGTCCAGAAGAGTGTTTTTCTTGACTCTTTCCCAGAACTGGAATTGGCAACTTGCACTGGGTGGACAATGAAATGGGGCTGTTCATTAAAATAACTTTCATTTAACAGTCTGTCTACGTTTAGTGAGATACAATGGATTATTTTTAACACAGTCTCCGTGCATCTTTTAGTATTACCATTTGTTACTGCTTTAAAAAATAGCCTTGAAAATAGAGCTGGGATCATCTGGTTCAGGCACTTCTAAGTTAGAAGACAGATATTTGGGGGGAATTAACATGTTTTTGAAAGCTAATTGGAAAAAAAGGATAAAGATGAAGATGGGAGGGATAAAGATACCAAACACAGAGAAAATAACAGGAAAACCCAGGAGCATTGGCAAAAAAAGAGCCTCAAGCTATTACTTAAACCTCAAGGAAAATTTCACTGATCTCAGTTAGGTATATTTTAAACCTGTTCAAAAGCCAACCACAGTGGTTGAGAAGGCTGCTTTCGAGTCTCATGTCTGTAATCAGTAAAAGCTTATCGCATACAGTACACATCAGAAAAAAGGAAGAAGTCACTTGTTCTTATCATCACATAGTCTTCCACCTCCACCATCTGTGTTGGTCCTGTTTCTGTTCCTTGCTCTTCTTTCAGGCTGCATAGTTTCCCTTTTGGCATATTCATCTGTTACAGCACTTTCTAAATAGGTCATATATTTTGTGAACTTGGGGTTGAACGTAGAGAATGTAAAAAAGGATTTTTTAAGCTCAAAAAAATAAAAGAAATCCTAAGCAACTTGCATGGCAGCCAAAAGCTCTCATCTTCCTGTCATCTTTCAAATTCCCCCCAAAGTTTCATTTCCATTGGTTAGCTCTCTGCTAATTAATGATTATTTATTTCTGATCTGGTGCCTGACCTTTTTTTTTTTTAAAAAAAAACAAACAAACCCACCCAAATAACAAAAACCAAACCAACATTCCCAAATAGGAAGTTTATACAATAAACAGTATCTCGCATGACCTTTAATTGATTTCAGCCTTTGTCCTTCCCCTTTGACCGGGCTGCAGGCTTAGGCTTCCTCCATCCCCTGTCCCATCTCCTTGCAAGCCACATCCCACAGCCGCCAGGTGAAAGGCTTCATGGGACTGCTCCTGAGGTGGATTTCCATAACTGAGTAAGATCTGGCACTGCCTTGGACTTGGGCTGGCACCAGCTATTTGCCATGGTCAGTCTGTGCTCAGGAGCGCAGACTTTTTTAACTTGCCAGAAGTGCTCCTACTGCAGCCTGGTCCCCCAATTCTGCTGAATGGAGGAAGGCTCTCTTAGTTGTTTTACTTATCTCCTCTACTGTCCCTTGGTTTGTACTCCAAACAAAATTAGTTTAACAATTCTCAAGTATTTGTGACATTGCTTTACTTCAGCTCCATTTCTTGTTTAATTTTCCGTATAGCTATGCCAACAAATCTACACATTAAATATCCCGAAATGAGGCCAACAGACAACAGTAATAAATAATTACAACAAAGCTTTAATTCCAGAATCCCTTTTTTCGCCTGCCCTCTATTTACTGTCACTACTAACTCAAGCATGAGTGGCATACTTTAAGAGGGCTTGCAGGATGTGCCTTCAAATACTAAAATCCTCAAAGTTAGCACCAAATCCTCTTAGGTTTTTGCAAAATCTAAGACATATCTATGGTGCCAATACGCAACTTAACTAATAAGTATTTTCAAAAAGGCTTATGTGAATTCTCTAAAAGGTAGGATTTCTGAATTCCAAAATCTACTTTGCTACGTGTAGATAAGCGTGCCTATAGACTGAGGGAAAAACTGATAACATGAAAAATAATATGAGCTTTAACCAGTGAGTTAACAAGACTGTCCTAGAGAATTACTGACAACAAATTTACATTACCTGAGTTGAATAAGCACACATTGTTTAATAAATCTGTCAGTACAAGTCCTTTCTTTTTACACCATGCTGCACAGTATTCTTTATTTATGCTTCCCAAAATATGTTTTCTGGTTAGCAGGTAATGTTGCTAGTAAGTTTTGAAGGCAAACTAGATGTGTGTTATCTATGGAGTACATAGCATAACTACAAAACATAGCTGATACAACAGAATGCTATCAATTTCTCTATAAAATTATATATAAAATTCTTACACTCCACATATTTGTCTAATTTCCATTGCCAATTGTCTTGACTAGACTCAGTAAATATACAAAGTTTATACGTGCCTTGTGGGTAAAGCTTTGTAAGATCGTGTCCTAAAATATCCCTACAGAATGAGATGGTAACCTTCAGTGGGTGATTTATCTCATTCTCTTAGAGTGGGATGGATCACCCTCCAGAGGTGACTTCTTCAGTGACTTCTTCAGTTACTAGGAAGACTACCTAGGTATCTAGGTGAGATGTGTTTTTCCTCATACTAACCTTAAAATTATAGCCTAGAATACCAGGTTTCTCTTTATCTACTCAAATAGAAGCTCCTTTGCTGTGGACTCTCCTTGCACAGGTTCAGACATTGTGTAGTTTTGAGGACAGGTTTTACAGATTCTGCTTAAAATATTAACAGTGCCCACAGTTCCTTCAACATTATTCTTGCTTACAAACCTAGCTCCTTTTATTTTTAATCAGTTTTCAAAGTGAAAAAGAAATAAAATCCAATAATTTAATGCTCCATTTTTTTTTTCCATACAGCTGAAATGAATATTTTGCTCAGCACTCTACTTTCCTATTATATCTTCATCTATATTGCAAAAACTGTTACCACAGTGAGTCTTAACCATTTTTTCATCTTATGGAAGTAACTCTATAGAAACCTTTGCTTATAATTTTACCAAATTCCTACAGTTATTGCAAATTCATCACATCCAGTATACCGAAATAAGATATTATTGTAGGTGTTCCTAAGTTGTGTAGTGTATTAGTGTAGTGTTCCTAAGTTCACAGGCTGGACTTGATGATTTGGGAGGTCTATTCCAGCCTCAGTAATTCTGTGTCCCAAATAATTTTATTTATGCTAAATAAAGTATTGTTGAGATTAAGGTTTTTCATGTGTCTCTCATTTAAGAGGTCCCTCTATATATTACTTTATATATTATAGTATGTTATAGCTCAAATAGAGGCTGACTGATGTCATACCAACTGAGGAATGGAGCCCATACCTAAAAGTCAGGTACTTTTTTCTTTGTGCAGGGGTGGATGTGAATGAATGGATGAATACGCTTTCAAATAGGATGCTATCTGTATGTGCGTATACTGCAGATGTACCTCCGTGAAGATGAGGAAAATAAAGCAGACCACAGAGAAGAAAAAAATATCAAATGATAGCAAGTAACATCTGCTCTTGCTTCGTCTATAGTTTAACAGCGAGTTAATACACTGAGCACAGACACTAGTTAAGCTGTTTTCACTAACAAAGTTTCAGGAGGAACCTGCTAACAGTGGGAGAGTTCCCAACGTTTTTAGACACGGCAGGACAGCTTGTGCAAACACAACCTCTCTATATAGCCTGGGAAAGATTTGAGAGTCCCCACCCTTTCTATTAGGAGGAAATTACCACTACCAGGCCACAACAATGCGGATAAACACCAGAGCCTAGAGCCTGCGTAACTCAGGTAAACACAGGGCTTCCTGCCATGATGAAAACCACTGGGCACTTCTTTCAAGTCATTCTTCTTACACAGTGTCAGATGTGAGTGTTTAAACAGTTAGCATTTCCTCAGTGAAATACTTATTCTTTTGGCCGGTTAGGCTTGGGTAAGTCTTTTATGCTTTCAGAAGTAAGCTTTTTAATGTAGGTTTCTGGAAACATGTTTGAACAGTCTAGCACAAAATGCCATCTAGTTTGGAAATATGTCTTGGGATATTTTACAGGACCAACCTACTTTTTACATACAGCTTTCTTAAAATCCACTGGTTTTTAAATTCATGTTAGAAGCACAAACTCATGGTGACAAAAAGCCGAGCAGCAGTCAAGGGCAGACAAAAGAACAGTACGTCCACTGAGTCCACATTTAAATAAAGAAGTGAGTTTGAGCCCTGGGATCACACTCAGGATCTTTGTCACTTGATCACTCAGACTGAGAGTTTATTGCCTGAATGAACTCTGTTTCTTCATCAACATATGCATCTGAGTTTGAAGAGCAGGGGTGTGAGTAGAGCAGGGGCAATATGGCCCAGGTGCTTACCTGGCAAGGTGCTAAAACTTGCTCGAGACACCTACCTGGTGTTGGGAATTGCTACCAAGTCTAGCAGTCTGGACTCAAGAAAAAAAATCAGGCTCCTTTATGTCTGTCTCTCTTTTGTCCAGAAGCTCTGTGAACTATTTCTTTAACATTCAGTCTACCAGAACAGAGCTATGTATTGGCCCTCTGCATGGGAGAGTGGTTTTTATTCCTCATATCTGATGATCACCAATAAGGACTCTGGCACTATCAAGGAAAGCCTGGCAACAATTTACGCGAATACTAAATAAAATTATTAAAGATGTAGTTGGGAATCGATCCAAAAGTCACAGAATGTATAACAGGCAGTTAGGTGGCCATTAGCAATTAAAATGGAACTGACATCTCTACTAATAGCCATGTATTTCTACTCTGGCTAAGTCCCTTCATGGTATTGGCAGTTGGGAGCCTAAATTTTATTTCTGGATGGTCCAGAAGCTTTTTAATATCTGGAATGTAAGCAAAACCTGCCATTATGACAAACTGTAAACTTCAACCATGTCAGGAAATCTCTAATCATAACATGAACCACCTATACTTTATATACCAGATAGTAACAAGAAATACAAAGGTGACCAACACATAAATGAGGTGTTTTTTAAAAATTTATGAACCCAACAGCACAGATCTAGAAAATGGAATTCCTTTTTGTCCTTTTAAAAAACATTTCTTATGATTCCTATGCAATTGCTGTTAATGAGTTTGGCTACTCCAACATTACTTTTCACTTTGCCCATTACCAGAGTAGTTAAGATCCAGTTATCTGCTAGCTTCCTTTCATATCTGCTAAGGTTCTTTCTACAGTATGCAGCCATAGGAATAATTTCTCTGGCTAGTTGTCATACCTCATTTTTTTCTTTCAGTTTTGTGATCATAACAATGACAGGGCTGTCTTCTTGCCAAACCATCTGCCAGAAATCATTCACGGTATTAATCATGGGTCCCTGAGTTGCAATGAAAGCCTTCTCTTTACCTCCATATCCCTGGTTTAGAAACAGATACAAAAGCATTTACTTTAAATTCATGTGGTTGACCAAGATTGAAGGTGAATGTTCTAAAAGAGAAGAAATATGTATCTGGAATAAAAAAAAAAAAAGAAAAAAAAGTATTATTTGCACTGAACGCATTTATGACTAACAGTAGAGCAGATCAGAAATTTTTCAGTAGAACAGTTTTTCCTCTGGAAACCACTGACTCGATGGATCCAAATGGTCCCAAAAATACATCAATTCCTCTCAAGCTTTCCTGCTTACTTGGCTTCTTCTAGCTTACTCTGTTCTCCAAATTGTTGGGGCTTTCCACCATCCAGTGGTACTTTAATCCATGATTTATATTGCTGCAGTGTTTACAAGATAGTTTACAGTCAACAAGCTACAGGAAAAAGATGAGAACTGTAAAACTGGTTTCTACAAATATTCATGACAAGAGAAAAGATTTATAATACATGAATGCTTGTGGAGTCAAAGATTTCACTATGCATCCTAAGGGAGAAGAGCCTTTATGACACCTTATAGGAGGGGCAGCATATCAGTATAGGGAGTCCTGAGACACACAAATGTATAGGAGGTCAAAGAAAGGTCAGCCAAACAGTGGTGAAGAAAAAGAAAGGGAAAGGCAAGAAGAAATAGGAACAGAAAGAGATTACCTTATTTTTTCGTTAAGGAGAACTTGTGATGTTGTGCAGTGACAGGGTGCCTAACTAATGTTGAACAGGAGAGCCCAGCAGTGTCTGAAGGAAAAAATGGGTGGAGGTGGTGCAGGAGCCTCTAGCCATGGGTCTTCCTTTTGAGTGCCTTTCTCCTCAACAGCTGTTGCTCATTGCATGAAACAATGGGACAGACCCTCAGCTGGTATAAATGGTCCTCCTCACCTGACTGACAGAAATGTTCTCTCCAAAGAGATCTACTCTGCTTAGTTATGTGATGATGTTTTTCATGCAAGACAATACAGGATGTAAAGTGAGGCAGGGTAAGGGGCATGGGGGATGTATATGCATATATTAATGTACTGTTATTTAAATAAGGAACATCCTTGTAGAGCTCTGAGGCCAAATTTCAGTTGCACTATCACATTTATTCCAGCTGAGGACCTGGTACATAGCTCTAATCAAAACACATAACTTTGCATGTAGAGGACTACCCTTGTAAAATGTGACTGAAATAGCTTTGTAGTAGTCTATACAGCATACACTTGTCATGAGTTCTAGAAGGCTCTGCGTGTGTGATTGAGGGTTATAATAGAGCTGACACTTGGAAATAGTGCTTTCCAACAGGGTTCATGCTGTTAACATGTCTGTAACCATTCAACAGAGGGAGTAAAATGTGAGTAAGTGTGTGTGCTGGTGCACATGTGTATAACTTGTTAAGTATTTAATTACTTAACTGATGATTTTAGGAATATCAATGGATATAGTTATGCAGGAAAAAACCCCATCACCACTGTACTTGTTTATGGATAACATGACTACAATGAGGAACCACACAGTTTATATTGCTGTTGACTCTGATCTCTACTAAAATACATGTATCTCTGTTGCTGTTAAAAGGTGACCCTCTTTTCCCTATTGTAAGGCAGCAGGACAATATTAAACAGTAAATACTGAAGTAAACAAATAGTAATGCATGTGTTTCTTAAGTTTTTTTATAAATTATTTGATAAATTGTTTTCTCACTGGAACCATTTTAGTATTTCATGGCTATGTGGTCTTTATTACAAATAGCTTATAAAACTATTTCTGTCACACCAATGTAGACAACAAGACTAGGAATTATCAGTGAAGATGGGTAGGAATAAAATGAGTGGCACCTTGGCAAAATCAGCTATTCATGTGGAAAATCAAATATTGTCTCAAAAGCACATGATGAGTGTATATTTACTTACCCTAATGTAGTTAGCATTTATGTAGGTACTCAAGGAGTCAGGTGGATTTTTTGGTTTCAAATACACTCTGCTTAGAGGATCTAAGAGCACAAGGAAGATGGAAATTGAAAAGAAAACCCATAATTAGAAGATTTCTATAAAGAATCAAAGACTTGCTAAAGAAAATAATCTAGTGTTATTTGGGGTTGTCAAGTACTAATGCATTATGCATCACACTCTCCCTTCTGCAAAGGATCATCACAGGTAACTAAGGTACGCCTATACTGCACAATGCTGGGTTGCATACAAGTATCTCAGCAAGCTGTGGGCATTGAAGCAATGCTATTCAGATCCAGGCAATGTTTAGCAAGGTCCAGTCTGCCTGTGTTGAGTATCAAGCTGACCTGCCTAGACTGTCTCAGAAACCTGTGTCATATCATTGTTGAATGCTAGATAAGTACACCAAGTCCTTTGGATTCAACTTTGATAGCTTTTCCTGAATCTGTTCCAATGACTGCAGTTGGATTTAAATTAAGAAAAGCTCTGCCTGGAACAAAATCAGCTATGTGCTTTTGTACCAATTTAAGTTCACTGTAAGGGCTGGACTGGACTGGGTAATCCATATTCTTCCCTTCAGTCTTGCGTTCTCATCTGACACAATTTGTGACTGTTTGCCACGTTACAGGAACATATTCCTTCATGCTCTTCTTTCCTTCCCTGTCTTGGATGATCTAGAATGCAGTGGGGGCTAGTTCTGTTGAGTACAGAGCTGGGTGTTTCTAAATCCTTCCTGCAAAGGATGCTTTGCTTGCTCATTTGTGATAATGTGATCCCCATGTATTACCCTCCTGGAATTAAAGCCAGTAAATTCTCAATTACACAGTGCAACAGAATGGGATAAGGAGGAGTGACGTGACTATGTTGTGGCTGTCTAGGGGCACACTTTGACTTTCTTCACACCTTTTCTGAAAAAATATTCTACTGTTAGCAAAATGATACGGAAATATTTATGTACTGAAGAAAAAATCTTCTGCCAATTTGTTGAAATAATTTATTAGAATCAGCAGGCTTTTGACAGTATACAGACACCTATTGGTTTGGAAACAGTCTCTGGGTAGCTGAGTGCAATCTAGGCGTTGTGTTCAAAGATACACACGTAGATGCTGAACTGGAGCGTGGTAAGAAAACACTATTACGTGCCCCTGCTGTTTACACAAGAAATACATAATTGATGTATACATGCTGTAGCAAAAGCTGGGATTTTCAGAGTTGATTTCAGATTTATTTTGTGACTTTTCATCCTGTTCCTAAGAACAAGATAAAACCTTTGTAAATCAAAGGAAGAGGAGGGATGATTCCAAACATACTTTATGTTCTTTTCCCACTGGAGGTCACATGAGCATCTTGGATAGGAGTGCAGCCTTTGCAGAACCCAGGCTGCTATTTTGAAATTACGTATCTTAAAAACGTGCAAATGAATGCAAGACTTCAAAGCCTGTGCATGTAAGTCTTGTCCCCTGTGTTAATAGCACAACATGAACCCTAGTTAGCTTGTGTTAAAATCTCTTTGTACTAGCTTTCCCAACGTTTTCACTTAGAACTTTTTTTCCCATCTTAACAATATGAGGACAGGAAACCTCTCATTCCTTCTCAGCACAAAATGATTATTAGCCATTTCCACAAATGCCTCAGGCTACGTGGCCTTGAAAAAACACCCGCTTCCTCTAGCTCACACAATGCCTCTGATTCTGGTGTAGCTTGACCCCTACCTTAAAAAACCTCTTCCAAACAGATTCAACATCCAGTTTAATTACTATGTCTTGAGATAAATCCTTCTGTTACTAAGGAGCAGCCAAATGAGTTTCATAATTTCTGAAACCTCCTTCCAACTCCAATCAACGAAACAAACACTGCTTCCGAATGAGTGTCTTTTATAAATTAACAGTCCTGATCTGTTATGAAATAGGTAAGTGCTGCAAACTCAGCTCTGAAATGAGGAAAACCTGAGTGCTGCTAAAGATCCACTAAGCAATCATCAGACACAAGTGGAAGTAATTAGCTTCCTCCTGAATGACAAATACCTTGGAGGTAATAATCTTTTCCTCAAGGATAGCAAAGTCTGAGAGTCTGAAGCTACAGCAGAAAGATGCAGATGGTGGCTGCAAGGCTGGATTCGTCAATGTTTGTAAAGCATCTTGAAACACAGCAGAGCTGTTAAGAACTAAAATAATTACTACTAATAAATGTCTCTTATGACTTTTACTGAGGCAAAATTACTTCTGTTTTCTCCTGCATATCTAGGAATTTAACATACTAATATTGGTCTGAATTCACCAGGCTGGAGGAATAGGAGGGCGTTAAAGGGGCTGTAGTTTGTCCTCATGAGACTGCCTGGTACAGGAAACAAGCCAGGCTACATGCTGGCATTGCTGGACAGCCTCCCCCACTGCCATTGACACTGGAGATTCATCTGCTTCATGAGCACCACTTTGTCAAGAAAACATGGAGCTTTGTCCTCTTGTAAAGGCTGTATTCATTGTACACTGGGTATGATGTCCTGTGGTCATTTCTTATTCTTCCATTCCGACTGCTACTATTTTCTGAATTCTTTAAAGCATGGGTATGTTTTCATTTGTAGCATTTCCAGATTAAGTCATTTGTCTAGTCCAGTCCTAGTTGCCTTACCAACAGCAGGACTGAAATACTGTGGGATGGGCTGACCTTAAGGTGTTTCTGTTCTGTGAACAGGAAACAAAGAGGTAAATTTTGTGAGGCAGACTGTTCTCACACTTTCAGCCCAAAAGATCATAAATCTTTCAGATACTGAAACATTTTAAAATTAATACCGCTCTATTTTTCCTGGTTTTGCCTGCAGTCTATCAACGAATTACGGACACTAGTATTATTTTGTAAATATTGTAACACCAAATGTGAAAGAATCGTACCAGACTGCATTCCCAATCTCTGCCAGGTGCAGAATTAGACTTGCTAATAATACAGCTGCCTCAAAACACCTTTTGTATAAAACACCCGTAAACTATGCATCATTTTTAAATCTGACCTGAATAATCTCCTGGAATTTCCAATATAATTGGGAATTTCTCAATGGACAATTTAACAGATTTATCATGGTGAGTGCTTCTGCATTTTAAAACATGCTTCACTGTTACAAAATAAAGTTTCACTCATGCAAAGAGAATCTTTCTTATCTACTGAAAATAAGGTCTGCCTAATATCCATTTTCATTTTTAACTATGCAGTCTAATATAGATCAGTTATTATAATCTTGGCTATTTACAAATTTGTAGATGGTATGATACTGGTGTCCACAACTAGGACAAATTTTGTCGACTCACATGGATGAACAAAAATGCTTTGATGAACCCATGTTGAATTCCACTAAGGTTATTTTTTTTTTTTCCATCTGCTTTATAAGTATGAATTTTTTCTTCAGTCTTTGAAAGCCTACCAGTGATTGCATTGCCTTCAGTAGCAAGCAGGATTGGAGCAAAGATGGCCATTCATAGTCAGGACTGTAAGGCAAGGGAGCTTGAAAATTCTCAACATCAAGATAATGTTTTTCCAGCATCTGTCTATAAGCTTGCATAATAAAGTGCTTTGTTCATATGATTTAGATTTATATTTCCCCTTGTCTTTAACTGGAGCGCCAGAGCCAATTTTAGCACAGGCACTTCAAGCAAAAGCCTGTGGATTTGTGGGTCTGACGCGCCAAGTGCTTTCTACCCTCATGCTTCTGTGTGTCTGCTGTTCTGCTGTGAGTGTTTTCATGCAAGCTTTTGCCCGGGGGGTACTCTTCAGAAAGGGTTAAGGAATGACACCCTTGGCTGAGTTGCACACATGAAGATACTCACAGATTAGCATTAAACCACTTGCTCCTTTGTAAGCAAGAGCCCACACGTGCTTGGAAGCACCATGGGAATTCTGCTTCTGTTTTGAGGTGGAAAAGTGAGATAGGAAGGGGAAAAGGTACAGGGCTTTAAAACTGAGGTCCTGCTGCAAGGCCATGTAGCGGGAGCTGCAGGAGACAAGCAGGCAAAGGTGAAGATGTGGATTAAGAGGATGGGTAGAGAGCAGCAGGGCTGGTATTCTGCCACAAGGATGTGACTGTGGTGAGAGACTAGAAAATCTGTGTGCAGGGTTTGGATCCTGCTTAGAGGGACTAAGAAATGCTGTATGTGGATGGCAGAGGGAATGCAACTGAAGATACAGAAAGAGGGGTTTAACAGGACCAGTGGGTGAGGTCACAGTCAGGAGGAAGTATGGAGAAACAATGATTTTAAGGAACTCTTTAGCCCCTTGCCTCTTACCCAAGACCATCCTAGCATTAGTTGTATTAGCATGTTATTATAAAGCAAATAACTCTTAGAAAACTTAAAAAGGCACCCTCGTGTTTGCATAAGAGCATTGGCTATGTTAAACTGCAACTGGAACATCTTTCACAGAAATGTAACATTTCCTGCACTTTATGGTTTACCATATAGAATAATTTTCATTAGGCATTAACTTTATTTCACACGACTTTGTCTGTCTGGGTAGTGTCTATTAACGTGAACGTGCTCTCACACACCCTGTCACAGAATTATCTCTTAGAAAATGAGAACAGCCTCCACAGCACAGAGGGTGGAGCTGCCAGGACTGGGCATTTTAGGAGATAATCCATCATCTCAAATGTCACTTGTCACCACAGGTGCCCCGATTCAGGAGACGCACCCAGTGCTGGGAATGGAAAAGCTGATGTGGGTGTCCGAAGCAGCAGGCTCCTATCATCTGTGCAGGAAACCAGGAAGGCTGTTCTATTTAATCACACAAATCATTTCCAAACCCTCTTGGATTGGGTGTGGGAGTGTGCAAATATTTATTATGTGCATGTGCCTCAATCCTCAAAGTATCTTCTCTGAAAAAGTCTGGTGCTAACACACAACAGACCTTTTGTTTTCTGTCAAGGATGGTTACAAAGTGCCTGTGAGTGAGTAGCTGTGGTGCACACTGGCAACGTGCTTAGACTGAAAATGTGCTGTGGAGTTAGCGGCATGTCCCGACTAACTAGAGGTAAAAACACAAAGGCATGCTGGTTCTCAAAGCTCATCGGCATCAGCCATGGCCCAGCTGTCGTGTCCCAATTCAAAACACATGCTGCAGTGAAACAGGACTCATTGCATTTGCAAGGCATTGCTGAAGGCGAACCTGAGAGTGGCTGGCGCAGCTCGGACATGAGATGCTATGGCAAAGGGACAAGTCCTTCCAAAAATCTGCACATCAGGCGGAGGGAGGCTTGGCAATATCCTGGCTCCGCTGCAGCTGATGGCAAAAGTCCTGCTGTCGTCAAAGGGGTCAGGATTTCACCCTCCGTGTACATCCTGTTGACACTGGGCCAGACTCTAAGGGACACTGAATTTTTTGATTATTTGGTGTACAACTTGCATTCAGTTACTTACTTTCTTTAATCTTCCCTTCAGTATTCCTAGATTGCACTCAGATGCACGCAGCTATTGGTTGCCGTAGATGAACTAACCTTGAAGACTATGGAAATTTTCCTGGGGACTGAAGGAAAGTGAGGACTCCACACAGTGGGTTTCTTTCCCAGCTATGTTTCACATTTCTGAGACTTATTTAAGTGGCTGAAGGCCATCAGTTTTCATTAATTTGACTGCAAAGCCTTTGTATGATGTGAACAAACTACAGTGTGTTCAGGCTCACTGAGAGAAATTTTGCTTAATTTATGACTAACATATAACATAGACCTACAAGGACATTATAGAGATGATTAGAAAACAAATTTCTAGTTGATAGGATATGCTGTTCTAAAAGTATTCTTCATTCCACATATAAGCAAAGGGATATGTTTACATTTTTCTGTGTGAGTGTCCTCCAACATTTTGAATCGCTGAACTTTTCACTTTGGTGATGTTCAAATTTATAAAAACTCAACTATTCATGTCTATACTTAGTGCAGTGTTACCACTTCTGCAACCTATTTTGAATCTGAACACAAACCAAAATGATTAATAAAAGAGAAATGGAATATCTCATTATTCACCAACAAATGTTATAAAAATACTTGCATTTCAGAGAAACATGTATTTTGAAGGAAAACTATTCCACTGAAAAGTTCTCAATCACCTCTAATTATAAGAAAGCAATTATTACTTGATCAGAAATAAAGAATTTGGGCCAACAATAATACAAAAGTAGTATAACAAGGCGTAACAAATTTACATCAAAGATGAGGCAGCATTGTGTGAGAGGGATTTTCTTACTTATGTAAACAGATTTCCACAAAGCCAATTAGTATATGGAGAAGAAAAAAAAAAAAGAAAACACAATAGTACTTATAAAGTTGGAAGTCAACTACAAGAAAGGATAGTATGCACTTGGGTTTTTTTTTTTGTCTGGGCCACTTAATGTTGGACAGGTTCCCAAGTAGCTTGACCAGAGGGAAATCAGTGACTGCAAGATGCATTGGGCTGTGATAAAGGCAACAGTCTTGGTCTTCTCATCCTCCAGATGTCAGGGGCTACTGTGAGGCATGGCAGACCTCTCTCTACCCATCTGCCTGAGCTGTCCTCCAGAGAAAACCAGCATGCACCAAGGCTGCATTTAAGTACATGGTTGGGATTCCCATCCAAAGTGTGTGTGCTGACTAAGGCATCCAGTGAGGGTTCTGCATTTGCCAGTCTTACAGCACTGGGCTTTTGTTATCTTTCTACGTAGACTATAAATACATTTATGAATGGGTACACAACAATCAAAGATAAAAGCAGCTAGATTTTCACAGTAATATGTTCTTAAAGCAGGACTAAATGTCATAAACCAGAAGCTAACTCACTTACTTGGCAAGATTGTTTTGTAGCGGTTTTTAGTTCCATGACTTGGGATGTCAATTTCTTTGGGATCCACAAAATTCATTGGTATTTCCTATAAAAAATAAATTAAATCAGATTGGTGTTTCCAAAGAAGCCATACAGGAAATTATCACCAGAAGGCCATCTGCAGTTACACAACTGTCTTTTGACATCAAAGTTATTAAGAATAAAAGTGGTTCCCACCTCAAGCCTGTCAACACCCTTCCTTTAATAAACACAGGGAGTTGCATATTGAAAGGGTGACTTCCAAGAACACTTCTGATGAATTATTAAAAGCAAGGTTTTGCAGGATGAGGAGAGAAGTTAAAATGCACAATAGTTCTAGAAAAGTGGAGTTGAAAAGTGCAGTACCATAGCAGAAAAAGTGCAACATTTTACATAATTGGGGGAGAAACTTTCAAAATCATCAAATATTAATATATGGCAAACATATTTTTTTCTAAATTTTGTGCAAAATCCTTAATAATGTCAGTCAAAGACCTCACTTGCTTTTTATAGAAACTAATAGAATGAAGTGCCTTAGTCTTTGCATTCAGTGACTCAAAAGTGTAATAAAAATATGAAGTTATTTCTCTTGATTCTCATTTTGATCTTTTAGTAACTGATCGGCATTGCTTTCTTTAAATATGAGATGTGCAAGTAACTAATGGAACAATTTTTCATTAAGTTCCAAAATATACAAATTATAAACTCCTGATCAGCTTAAAATTACTGTTTTTAAAATTGTTTGTCAACATGAGAAGTAAAAATCCTCCAGTTTTTCACTGAACAAAATGTTTCATTTGGTCTAAGGGAATAATTTTGTAACTTTGATTTTGAGGTCCTGAGACACTGTTGGTGTTCTTACAATTGAATAAAAGCAATCTTTTGAAAATGGCAAGATGAAACATATAGGGTTTGCTTGTTTTCCTGATTATGTCGCATATTTTACCAACCAATACAATTTGGTAAAATCATATTAAAAATTATTCAGTTGGCTCAAATCTTTGTTTTTTACAGATTTTTTTTTTTTTTTTTTTGCCACTATTGTTTAAATAATCTTAGAGTAAGCTGGAATTTGATCTTCAGTAAATCAATACTTCTACTTAAAAGAACACTCATTCCTAGAGACTTGAAAACTTCATTGCTAGCCATGGATATTTACCCAAAGAGACAGCAGCACGTTAAATAATTGCCTCTTTACAGAAGTATAGGAACATGAGGAGGCACAAATGGTATGTTCCTACCCTATTTAGTGCAAGCCTCCTTTGAATTGCACCACTGCAAAATTTACTTAAGGATTTTCCTCCAGAATCAGATGGTTTCTAACTCCACAGGCACAGGCCTGCACAAGACTTTGGCACAGAGAAAATGAATGGCCACTGTCCTTCAGACCCAAGCTCTGGTCCTGCCCAACATGACTGGCTGCTTTTAGGGTACTTTTAGAGAAATAGCGATGAGGGCCCTAACAGCTTGCCAAGGATGCACCCAAGAGCAGATCTTTACATGGGTTCACCAAGCAGGGGAAACTCCCTTCTTAACTTTCTGGTTGGAGAGAATATAAAGTTAAATCAAATTTAGATAGGTCATAATGAATTGCTTGGATTTTTTTCTACTTCCCAACATGGTTTCTGAAAATCTTACTTCATAAGGCTGTGACTTCTGTGTTGTTTTTTTATTTTTCTACCTTCTCTGTCTCATGCCCATGTGTTTAGTGGACCTCTTTATTCTTCCTCTCTCCCTCACTCTTTTTCTTCCTCGATTTCTTCCTTGCTCTTCATCTGACTCCTCAAAAGAATGACTCACTGGCTCCCATTTCAGGCTAGCCAAAGTGTTGCTGCTAAGATACACCTTCCTTGCAGATATTTCAGACAATCCTTTTTCAGCTCCCTGTACTGCTATCCGTATGATGCCTGCGCTAAGCACAGGGACTTCTCACTTTTAAGACTCCATTGACCTCCATTCCTTCAGGTCAAACCATCTTACTTCTGTCCTGCTTCTGATGTCCCTTTCTCCTCTATGGAACTATAAATGAGCTCCCACACTCCCCTCATACCCACCTCAGACTTTCACTCCTTCCCAGCCGTGCCCTCTGCAAGACTCTTCCTTTTGGCCCTTGGGCTCTGAATTGTCCTAAATGGCTCTAGTATGGGCTACTGTCTGACCTAGAGCTTCCCTTGTTCAGTTCTGGCTTAGTATAAACAGCACCAGCGCATGGCTTCTGAAAGGTTTTTCTGCTGAACTATATACCAGCTGAGAGCAATATGTTAAGCTGGTGTTTAATATGATCCATGGCTGTCATCTACAATGACTGGAAAAAGTTGTGTGAGGAAGACTCCTCTGTCTGCACAGCAAGAGGCAGTCAATGGGGTTCCTCCAGCTGCCTGGCTGTACCCCTCTTGATGCCTGCTGAAATTTTATAATAGTTTATCAGTTGGCAAACTACTGACAGATGCAGAAATGCCACCAGGTTGAAAACAGAAATGCATTTCTCTGGGCCAACAAGGTCAATTAATAATATTAATCGCTTACATCCTGTAAACACTTTCTAGTCAGTGGGCTCCTCCCAGCAGTAGTTTCGGGGCCAAGGGCACAGACAGAAATCTGACAATACATCATGGATCACAGCCACAGACAATTTATTGTGAAAGTGGCTGTAAAAAGCAAGACATTATTCGAGAAAAAAAAAAATCAGGATATTATGGGGATAATGTTCCTACTAATGTGGGGGAAAATAAGCCAAGCAGATTGCAAATAACGTGAACATGTGCAAATTCACATATAAAGTTGGTAGCTATTTTGGAAAGATACATTTATTTGTTATATTAAACATATATACATATTATGTATATAATTAAATAATTGCAAATAATGTATAAACTGCACACATTCATGAGCTTAATTGCATGCATGCAATTATAGATGCATATGCATATATACATGCCTTTGTTCATGTACTACTTCATCTCGCTGGGTGATACACTTCTAACAGCAATTCTGACTCACGTTAGCCTTTAAATGCTATAACTGTTCATGTATTCAAAGAGCTATGATTTGGGTCTCTGAAAGCATTCAAGAAAATGTGGCAAAATTTAGAAAAATTCAGGCAGATGGTCATTATACCCATCCCTTCATTTTTCTGAGAACCAAATTTCCTAGATTTAACAATCTGGCACTTTGCCATGCAAGACTCTATTTTCTCACATTCCAGTATTTCCAGAATAATTATTTTTTCTGTTCTGTCACCAATTTCAGACATTCTGTTTTTTGAATAGCAGCAGCTCAGGCTACTAAAGAAGTATGTGCTGGACAAGTATATTTCTTCTTCCTTGAAAATCAGGTGTATTCTCCCAAGTAAAAGTAGCCAACATTTTTGTTAGCATTAAAGAAAAGAAAAAAAAAAAAAGGAAAAAGGAAAATAGCTCTTTTTTTCTTAATAAATATTATGGGAAAATATTTTGATGATAACTCACCATTTTTTACAATTAAAAAAAAATAAGTTACTTCCCTCTTAATTGTTAATAAAACCCATAAATGTTAATTGAAGACCTAAAAAGAACCCCAAACTGCTCATGTTTTGGTTTTCCACTGAAAACTTTGAACATTTCTCCTCTTTTTTGCACACTTGCAAGGTTTTCATGGGAAGTAATAACTTTAGTCTTGAGAAGACTGTCTTACTGCATTTCTTTAGCTAGTTAAAACAAGCTGAGTGAGCAGAATGAGTGAAGGTTATATACCGTGTTCTTTGCATGACTCAAGTTCCTACTAAAGCTGTTATCTGTGTCAAGGAAGATATTAAACAGATACTGCTCAACAGCTTTATCTTAAAACACATTTTAAAAAGTGGTTTGAAAATGGAATAGACAAGCCATGATCTTTTCAATAACATTCTGGGGAAACACTGAATGGCCAAAGTCATGTTGTGCCTCCCTGAGGGACAAATAAAATATGAGTCTCTATTGCCCCAAAGCCATGCATGGACGCTGTGTGAGGGGATATCAGTAAATAGGATTCTACAGAGGTGCCAAGTTGTCCCTACAAACTGTCTTCTAACATGGGGGTTGTAAGCATGACAAAGTTATTTCTTCTAGCTTTTCTGCCTAAGCAGCAGAATGGCAGAGAACTGATGGCATAATTGATGGCGAAGGTATGCTGGATGCTTAGAATTTTTTCCATGTACACTCCCTGACCAATTTTTGGTAAAAGAACTGAGGGATTTATTTTTCTCAAGCTAATGACTTTTACTATAAGCTAATACTATAACCTGGCTTTTTGAAAGTGAATTAAAGGACTGCTTCATAGGATGCAATTATTCATAATGAAAAACTGCTTTTAAAGTGAGATGGCACTCATCATCTATTCTATTGACTTACATGCACAAATTGAAACCACAATGAAACCTGAGGAATCATGTGCTCTGGCAAGTTTAATAAGTACTGAATTGTTTGCATGTCTTTGTTAGACCTTCAGTATGCTCAAGGGGTTGTACAGGTCTTCCTGCTCTTACATGCCTTCTTAGGATACACATTTCTGTGTGGCTCTATTTATGAAATTTGAACTAGTAAAGCAGTCTAAAAAAAAATTGCTTGTTTACTTTGCTAATGAGTGGCAAAAGCTGCAAAAGTTCAGCTAAGGTTGGCTTGGTTAGTTGGTTCTGTTAGGTTCCTCCTCTCTGCTACCCTCTGATAGCAGCTGGTAGCCAGGCATCTATGAGAACTAGAAAGGGACAAGGTTTCCTTTGTAAGACACTAGGCACCTGATACTCTTCTTTTAGCATGAAAAACTATGAATACTCCATATTTACCTTCTGCTTGCTATCATGATTTTATAGGCTTCTGTCAGAACCTCTCACAGTCTCTTTTCTAGGCAGAAGAGTCCTCGTCTATTTAATTTCTATTTAGTACAGAAGCTGCTCTAGTCTGTGATTATGTTTGTGACACTTCTGTATGTGCTTTGAGATGGAGAGATCAGAGCTGCATGCAGTTGTGAATGAAATATAGATTTTTCCAATGTCTTAAAGTTGTTTTCTATATTTTCTTTTTTTTTTTTTTCTGGTTCTTTTCCCAGGACTCTTAGCTTTGTGTTTGAGAATCCATCAAAGTATACAAAACTATTCTCTCCCAAATCCCTAACATTTTATTTATCAACCTGAATTTCGTCTGCCTCATCACCATCATAAAATCCTTCAATAATTTCTTTAAAGTTTATTTTTAATTTAACTACCCTCAGTAATTCAGTGTCAACATCAAACTTTACCACCTTACTATTTATTTCCTTTTCCAGATGACTTAAGAAAATCTTGGTCAGTATCAGCTCCAGGACCGATGCCTCTGGGACTCCACTGGTGACCTTCTTTTCCTCTGAGATGCAACCATTCCTTTCAGTGCTACACTGTATTGATAATTCCCCACTGTTTTGCATTTGTTTATATATCTACTGGCTTCTTTCTTTATTACATTTCCTTCCAATTTCTCTGATTTAGACATCAGATTTCTAGGCTTACAGTTCTGTGGATGTCTTCTGGAGTCCTTCTGCAAAACTCCTGTTACCTCTGACCCTCTCATTCCTCAGCTGCTGGAGCCCAAGTGGTAGGTTCCATCTGCCCAGTTAATACATCAATAATTGCATACATAAACTCCTTTAGGATTCCTGAGTGAATACTAGCTTATTCCAGTGAGTAGCTTTTATTTATTTTATTGATTTGTTCTAGAATCAATTCCATTAACAGATTCTCCAGTGACCAGTTTGAATCTACTCCTGCCATGGAGGTAGGAAATTCCCTAAGTTCTTCTACAGTCAATACAGATGCGAGTAATGCAGTCACTTCTCCCCTATTGTTTCAACTCCTCCAAATCCCCTTTCTACCCTTTTGATCATCTATTGATCGTTGCACTCTTTGGTAAGCTTAAGCTTTTGATCTATCTAAAAATGAAAGAACTTTTTTTTTTTTTTTAATTCAAATCTTTTTTGGCCTGCCTTATTCATCTTTCACATTCAACTGGCTTCAGTTTATGCTCCCTTGGAAAGAGTGTCTCCTTAGTTCTGAGAGCCTCTTTCATCTGTCTGTTTTGCAATACCAGTCTTTTTCAGGTCTCCTTAAAGTAATATGTAATAATGTGTTTTCCCTGACTGAGGTTTTCCGCTCTGATTTGTTTCTGCCTGGCCACTGTCTTCATTTGAGATTCTTACCATTTTTTGTATTTAATACACTTGCAGGACACTTGAGTTTTTTTACTCTTGTGTATATTAGGCTTTCTGTATGGAGTGCTTGTTAAAGATATTTTGGACTGACTGACTGTCTGCTCTGAAAAGCTATTTATAATGACTAAAAATGTAGTCTTTAAATTGCAAACATACATGATGTTTACATGGAAATAAACAAAATGTCCAACTATTACCATATTTTCTGTCATCATAGTCTTTATGACCTCTTTGAAAATGTCACAATGTTACAGTCCTGTCTGTTTGTATCGTAGCTCTAATATGACATTTATTCCATCTATGAATGGGACTTCAGACTGAGAGGAATCTGTATTATCCATGGATATAACTGACTGACTTATCTGCCTTTAGTTCATAAACATAAAACACCACCTTGAAACTATCTAATCTGCCCTTTGGAAATGATTTGTACCTTGACATTAAAGTGTTGCCCAATTACTTTTTCCCCACAGTTTCTGTTGTGCCAATTATGTCAAAAAATCCTCGTTTAAATCTTATTGTTAAACTCACCATGAATTCTGTTTGAAGTAAATGAGAACATGCAACTGCATCTCGAAGCTGCTGCCGTGTCAGCACGCGACTGGCTGACTGTAGGTATTCCATCGCCACTTTTTCTCGTGGGGTTGGCACAGAGATGAAAGGTTCAACACTTCCCAAACTGCTCATATCCAAAGTCAGTGAGACGTTGGATCCTCGTCTGTGTTAGAAAATAATTAAAATAGTTACATCAGATCTGTGTTACTGTAAATCTCATACTCATGCAGCTGATCTCGAGTTATTCATGCACTCTGCCTTTCTGTATAGTCACTGGGAGATTTGGGGATGCAAAGACTACAAAACTGGAAGCAGTAGGTGGCCAGAAACCCAGCTGATAATGTTACATATCATCCTACCTCTTGAATCTTACAAGTGATGTTGCAAGAATAGTTTGCTAGGTAGCAACTATTTGGATTATTCTTCGAAGTAGAAACTGCTCCCTGTATTCTTCTTAATTGTTATGGATATCTAATGTGAAAGTGATATCTTAGTAAGGAGGAAATGTTTCACAGAAAAAAAAAAGGGGGGGGATGTATTTCTAACTAATACATATAACAACCTGGAAATAGGCTCACAGTTATGTCAGGTATATGTTTAAGAATCACTCACATTAAATATACAGAATGGAGGGGAAAAAAGGGATAAAATCAGCAGAAATAAATGGAAATGAAGTGCAAACATTGTGTCTACCAAGACAGGGGACAGTGTTTTCTGATAGATAGGAGAGAAGGGAGAAGTAATAAACAACAATAAATAAGCTGCACCCCAAGAGAAGGAATGGTCACAGACTTAGAGACGTTATTCAGAAATGCCTAACATCTCTCAGAGGAGGACAATCGAATTCATCAACATTTCACATTTCTACAGGAAAATAAAGTTGGATTCAGACCACCTCTGAACTCTGAAAATATAAATAAGGCACACTTCTGTGTCCTTAATATGAGTGCTACTTTTTAATTGCTTTCTCCAAACAACACTTAAGAAAACTGTCTTTGTTCATAGTTTCAACCTATTGATCAGACGTTATCTATTCACTTCTTACCTTTAGGCCTACTGATCACAATAAACCCATGCTCTGAATTGTGATGACTAAACACTCACTTGTAGAGATCAATCAAGGTTTTTGTGTTTACTAATCAGAAATCAGCACTATAAGACTGTAAGTTTCATCTGTGTGAACTGGGCTAGATGCCCAGCTCAGCGTAAATGCCTCTAACATTTACCAAGCAGTTATGCACATATAGAGATATGACAATGCAAGTTTCATTCCTACCTCTGCACATTATCGTCTCTCCATTAATGTATGCTCACAGGGGAGTTCTTTAAGTTCTTAGTTGCTCTGCCATGCTCAGTAGACAACTGTCCCTAATATCACATATTATTATAAATATCATACCAACATCAGCAGAGAGTATCTGTGAGGTGCTATTAACATTGGGGGAATGCTTTCCTCTAGCCTGCAGAAGTTGCTTCTGTTAATACTTGCTTTTTACTGCCCTTTCATTATTTATTGGTGGCCCACAGGTATTTGTATGCACACATATTTGAGGTAATTACTTGTTTTTTTCAGATACTGTGACTCCTTCTTATTTTGTGCTGGTGTTGCTGTTCCTATTTTCTGATCTGCCACTGGAGTACGTGCTGTTAGGGGTTATTGCTTTCTTTGTAACCATATGAACATAACACTTTTTTTTTTTTTTTGACACAACTTTGATGCACTTGTCTTCCTCTTATACAGGACAGTAGATCCTTCAGTAATTTTGTTTTAAATTAAACCATTTCTGTTATGTCAGTCTGCATGAATAGAAATTACTTCAGTCACTCACCTGTCACTCAAAACACAAAGCAACCATGGCCTAGAGACAAGACCACCTGGTGGAATCAGTGAATGTCACATCATGCCATAGTGACTACAAGCCTATTTCAGCTTAGGTGATGGGTGGGTGATGGCAAGTGGTTTGCTGCCCAGGTCTGCAGATGGTAACAGTGAGTCAGCAACAGAAGCAGAGGTGGGAGAGGCAAGATGGAACTGAGATGGCTGCAGGCAGCTGGCTGCCTCCAGGGGTAGATGGGGACAGTTTTCTGTTGGCAGAGGGAAGTAGGTGGAGTATGATTCTGCTAATTTTGCTAGGAGGTAGGCAGAAATAGAGTAGCATCCTGAGAAGAAATGACTAGTAACTGATATATGCATAAGCTACCGGTAGGGGCTCACTACACACCCTGCATTTTACTGAAGACCCAGCTAGCGGAACTAGTCCTCATATCCACATACAGAGGCATGAGAGCCCCGAAGGTGGGCACCTGCGAGCCAGCTGTGGTGGCTGCTCTCTGTTGGACCCTGCGGGGTGGTCCTGGCTCATGCATGCACCCCAGCTCCCCAGGGATTGACCCTGCCTGTGGGGGAAGCCAGTCCACCAGATCCATACTGCTTCTCAAGGAAAACATCCTGTTAGGCCACTGTCTCACAGAAGCCCTCCTGCGAACGCACCTCTTCTGACCATGACTAGCAATTTATTCCACGGAAAAAGGCAGTTCCTCAAACAGGTGGCTCCGAGGGCGTATATCGCAAATCCAATCCTTTGAAAACAATCCAGAAATCTACAGAAGAGATGAGCATTGAATCTCTTCAAAACTGTTTAGGCTACCTTTGGTTGAGAAATAGGTAGCAATTTAGACCCAGACATACTTCTGGGAGAGTCTACTGTGATTTCCTAATATAGAGGAAAAGTGTTCGCATTGTTCAGTAACAAAATACAGTGAAAATGTTAATATTTTCTTTGGCTTTTACATTGTTATAACTGACAGTCTTGGCAAAAAGGCTATTTCCTTTTTAACAACAACAAAAAAAATATACCTGATCTAATTATAACTTTGAGTTTACAGCTTTTACCATTTATGGGTATTACTGACGAATATTAGTGTTGAGAATCAAATAACTTACTCTGGAAAGAAGAAATAGTTTTTAGCTGCATATTTAACACATTGAATAAAAATGGAATATAGGGCAGAAAATAATTACCTAAAGGATAGGGATCTTTTTAGAAAGTCCGTAAGAAGTTATACAATAGATAATAGCTGCAAAGGTAACTCTTCTATAAAAACGGACATCTTAAAGAACACTTTTGAAGAACTCTGTTTCAGTTAATAAAATGTTTTTACTCATATTTACATTAGCAATACTCACTATAGTTAATATTAACATTAATCATGCAGACTTCTTTACTGCATTCAAGACCTTGCTGAGGAATAATATGCTTGTAGGTCCTAGTCCAAGATGCTTATAGTCTCATGTCCTGTTCTGTATTCCTTGGATTCTCTATGTTCCCCTGACAGTTAAATTCTTCACTTTCTGTAGAAAAGAGCAGAAAGCAAGAATTCTGTTCTCTTTTACTAGCTGGGGGAAAGAGGTTAGGTAGTGAGCCCACCTTTCCCCACCTTACTGGAGAGACTTCACAAGGCTAGCCAGGAGCCACCTAAAACAAAGTCCATTTTCGTAACTATCACTCGTCCCCAACAGGTTTTGAATAAAGAAATGGCAATCAGATCAGTGACACTTGAAGTCAGACAACTCATTTTTCTTGGAGTTATATGTATCTCCTGACTACATACAGGTATCTTTCCATGTTAAGTTAGAGTGAGGAAGCCCTGGGATTTCCCTTATTTCTGAATATTTACAATCATATTTTGCCTTCTAAATAATTTATATTCTTCATGTTCCCCATGTTAATAGTCCGAGCCAAATTAGAGAAGATTTTGTTATGATGCACCTTCCCCAGCATCCCTTTGAGGTTGTGTCTTGATGGGGAAGAGCATCATGTGAGGAATCTGAGGAATTGTAAATGTTTGTGGCAACATTACATTAAAATCAGCATGAGACTAACTCTTCCCAAGTTTCACCATCTGAGACAGCCACCTCATCACTGGGTACATGAATAAGTGCAATCAGGAAACCACTTGTGTCTGTGTATTGTCTAGGATCCCAGAGGGGGGTCCCACTACATACTCACAGCCCTCTTTTCAGCTGGGTAATAGGAACAAGTCCATTGATGCAAATCCACTGGAATATTTTTAATAATAAATTTATAGATGCAGATTTTATTACAGACCATGATTTAAAAAAAATATAAAATAAATTAATACAATGTTTGTTTGAAAACTCTCAAAAGGAAGCTCCACCTGTCCACACTGGAGGGCCATCAGGTTACTAAAGCCTATTAATCATTAGTGAGGTCATTTCCAGGTCTTCCCTGACCCTAAAATTAAGCCATAGATGATGATTATGAAAATCCAATTACCTGACACGTTTTCCCAGTTGTTTATCTAATCTGGGTAATTTCTTTAAATATACATTCCTATGTTTATTCAGCACTCCTGAAAAACGCAACGCCCAGATTCCCGGTCCTCAGCTTTTCATTCTCTCTAGTGGTTTTGGAAGCGGCAGTGACGGCTGCTGCATCCAAGAGCCATTGCCCTCTGACCCTGGCAGTGCAGACACGGGAGGCGCTTCCTTCTGCATCCTCGGCCCTCCCTCCCCCTGCCGAGCGTCTGCACGGCCGAGGCTGGAGCTGTGTCAGCCATGAGGGTGGAAGGAAGCCATTAATTAGGGGGAAAAGCAATGCTGCCTGTGGCTGCTGGGGAGGGAGCTTGCTTAGGGTCCTCAGATCCTGCTTGTACCAGGGGACGCTCTGCAGGGCTACCCTTGCCTGGATTTTACCGCAAGGATGATGGGAAAAATGTGTTTCCCCTGTGCAGTTTAGTTCAGACTAGGTCTAGACATGGGTTCTGATTCTCTTCCCTCACTGGGCCATCTCATCGGCAAGTGCACTGAATTCAGGTGGGTTTTGCATGGCTGCAATTGCACTGTTAGAGCGCAATGAGGCACGTGTTTTCCACCACTTACAACCTTACCGTTGCCAGACTTCACCTGCTTATCTAGTTTTATGTTTCAGTAGAGTAATTCCAAGGAAGAAAAACCTAAACCTGTAAAAAAGGACGATGGAAAACATACAGATCTCAGCTTTCCTGCTGCTTTTAGCAAAATAGCTGAGAGAAAACATGGTCATGTAGATGAACAAATGTGATATGTAAAGCTGTGTGAAAAAGCACAGTGAATCAGAAAGGGCCATAATGTTGTTGTTGCTGTTCTTAATACTGCATTTTGATGTAAAATAAATATGTAAAAATAGAATACTGTATAACTCCCATTGTCTTCATTAAGAAAAATCAGTGTTGAAAAAAAGTAGAAAAGTCAAAATACAGAGGCATTAAAACATCTTTGCAAAGGACTGATCATAATACCATTTTCTTTCAGCCCTGGGTGAATAGTAACACAGATCTCCTAATATATGATCAAGACATTTCTTCACAAATCCAGATTTGTAATATCCATTACAGTCAATCCTCAGAAGGTTAAGAGATGACTCAGTGTCACTGTACCCAGTGATAGAACAAGAGGTAACGGGCATGAACATGAACATAGGATGTTCCGTCTAAACATGAGGAGGAACTTCTTTACTTTCAGGGTGGCAGAGCACTGGAACGGGCTGCCCACAGGTGGTGGACTCTCCTTCTCTTAGAGACTTTCAAAACCCATCTGGATGTGTTCCTGTTCAACTGGCCCTAGCTGACCCTGCTCTGGCAGGGGGGTTGGACTAGATGATCTCCAGAGGTCCCTTCCAACCCCTACCATTCTGTGATTCTGTGACTCTCATTTGAAGTGAAATATAATAAGATAGATTTTAAAGTAACATTTACACTGTTGTTAAACCGTTGCTTCTAACAAGCGTAAGAATGGCTTATGTATTTTTCACAAATGCTTATATGTGATTCTTACTCTGATTCATATGTGATTCCTGCTAGCCTGAAAAAACCATTATCACTTTGTACTCCTTATATTACTGGATGTCTTGGGAAAGTAGAGTATAGTTACATTAATGGGTGTGTCAATCTCTTGGTTTTTTTCTTACCATCAGCTTATTATCTCAGACAAGTCTTCTAATCATGTGGTAAAACTCTGTTATTGATCACCAAAACTTGGAAAAAGAAGATTCACTTTTTCCTAGGTCTACATTCTTCTCTTTGAAATGCATTGGTCACAAGTTTCAGTTTTCTGTTGTGCTGCAGCACGTATTAGAGGATATTCTGATAGAACCCCCCATAAGTTCTGATAATATACAATACTCATTAATGTAAATATCGTCTTATTTACTCCTACTTTCAACAAAGGTCAATCAATTGACCTTTTCAAACAAACCAAACCTATATCACACCTAAACTGAAGTACTCAAAAATCAGCAGCTGTGATCAACCAACTAACAAGGCCAAAGAACAATTAGTGTTAGAAACAGGACTAAACTCCAAAGTTTTCTACATCTGTGTAATTTCTCAAGTCACCTTCAGTCATTTTGCAATCATCACAGGCACTCTTCTCTAAAGCAAATTACTCTTCAGCTGATTTCACGATGCAGTATTATTATTTACATCAAATTACTTACTTAAAAAACAACAGCAGAGGAATGCAAACTGATTTTGAAAGAAAAACTGTAACTATGATTATAAAATGCCTGATTTACTTTGCATTGAAGGGTAATATGGACGATCTAAATTGATAGAGCCCAATACTTTGAAGGGCCTATTCCACTCAGCTCATTTGGTCATTTTGCAGCCACTTTACTGTGCATGAAAACTAAAAATGCAAGACTAGAGTTTTACCTTCAGCACTTTGGTGTGAGCTGCTCAAAACCTGAGATCTTCCCCCCTATCTTGCTATGCCCTAACATACCAGTGCTACTTTAAACAACAGAAGTTACCTACTGACCTCCTATCAAGCCTAGGAACTATGGACCTCCCTTTTTCTACAGGCTCCTGGCCTCATTTCCAAAGGCTTATTCCTCTCCCTCTTCCTCTTGCTATGATTTTTCCTTTCCAGAGAGGAGATCCTGGACAGATAGGTAGATATTAGCCCAATGTTTTCACAAGCATGCTTAGCAATTCAATCATTAATATTACTGATATTTATACTATGTCTACTCTGCCTCATCTGCACTTGATACAAATCCTGTAGACATCTGTGTGCAGCAGCCCAATTTCACTGACCAGAGGACTCATTTACAGTGATTTAACTCATTTACACTCATTTACAGTGCAGAGGTAGTAATCTGGATGTAACACTAAAGCTAATATCTATCATCAGAAAGCCATAGATGGAAGATACTTAAGCTCAGGACTATAAGGGAGTCAATAGGGTAAAGTATGCTGATCCTATGCATCTCCTTGGAAGGAACATCTGCCATTTCTGCTCACGTTTGCTCTATCACATGACTCTCTTCATAGTATTCCACTGTTCCATTATTATTTTTCCCCCTTATTTGTCACTTTAAAAATGGATGCTTCCTGCCTTTCACTCTGAGGAAGGGTCTGGAAGTGACAACAGCAAGCTGAGTGCCTACTGAAAGGAGAGGAATATATGTTTGCTATGAGGCAAGACTTCCAATCCTCTGCAGCTTCCTAGCTACAAGCAACCTCGTGGCAGCACCCTCTGGCTCTCTGAGCCCATAGAAACTGATCAGAAGCCCCAGTTATAATGTTTAAATAGGTTTTCTGGAAAGCGGAGGCTCTTCATGTTTTCTCCAGAGAGTCTGATCTTGTTCCCGCAGCCATGAGTGAGAGCAGGCCAATACCTCTAGCACTAAATTACAAACAATTCTCAGGATCTACTCACAGCTCAGCATGTCAAAATCAACCGAGGAAATGGTTTTGACAAGTACTTCTGGACTAAGTTTTAAGCAATCAGTATCTGGTTAGGACAGGAATGGCTCAATATCCTGTAGAGGAAAACAGCTGACATGAGAGTAGTTTCAACTTTCCCTCTTTTAATCATGCCTTCTAATGTACTGCCAATTCACTCCTGTTCTGCCCTCGATAAGGCTACACTGCCCAGCTACGGGAACTGACTGTTCAAAAATGCAAAGCTTGTACAACCTCACATCTTTTCCTGTAGATTATTTCTACAATCGAATTGCATTTTGTCACGCAAATTTCTCTCTCCAATAAAATTTGAATGGTAACATAAAGCTCAGTTTCTGATTCATATTCACATATACGTGTTTTCAGCACGAGTGAAAATAGAGTTAAATACTCAGAAGTAAAAGTAAATGAAGATGCTAATTTGTCGTGTTTATTTGAGCTGTTTTTTCAAAGAGATGAATAAATGTTTACTAATTTATGGTTAATTTGCTTTAGATAGTAGAGCTTTAATTGAATGCAGTCTTGTTTACTGCTATTATTATCTACTTGCATTGCAGCATTGCTCTATTTCATACTGGAGGCATCATTGCACAAACATACTGGATGACCTGTTCTCTCTCTGATTAACGCACATGCTAATTTAAACCAAGCTACAATGAATATAAACAAAAGGGATTAAAAGAATAGGGAAAGGGAAAAGAGAATGGAGAGGAATAACAATTACCTGCTAGGACTGCACAGATTAAACTAATACACAACTTAATGAGCTCAGGTAATGCATTTAAGGTAAGCCAACAAGAACTGTTAAAAATCCCCACATACTCTGTCTGCTGTATCTTTTGTTTGAAAATAATAAGAAAAATAAAACCAATTTGCAAAATAACTTTTGTCATACTTTTATGAGCTGCTCCTGTAAAGTTTCAGTTCCTAAGTACCTCCATGATGCCTTGGAGGAGCTGTAGCCAGACACCATCATTTCCCATTTAGATCTCTTGTCCAGGTACAAAGCCTGATTACTCTTCCCAGAGCACTGAAGGATGGTTTCTTTGCTGAGCACTACAGAACTCCCAGAGGTGCTTGCCTGTATTATTCAGAGAACCATAGCCTAAGAGAACTTATCTAATAAATGAGGTGCAACACTACAGCAATAACTTCTAGGAAGTGTTTCAAGAGTTTGAGATATTTTGCTATTTAGTTGGTTAGCCCTACAGTAAACAAATAAATAATGGACTGAACTTAGATTTTTCAGTTTTTAGATGAAAAAAAATATGTGGGGTTTTTTCATAAGAGGAGCTTTATCAGTAAGTCCACTTAGCTTCATGTATTCCATACTAATTAGTCTCTTAAGCACAAATTCTGCCTCTATCCTACACCTGCTGGTCATTTAAGGAACATAATCTACACCTTAAATTCAAGCAAGCAAAGATATAATCTATTCGCACTTTAATGTCCTTTAATACTCTTTTGAGGCTTAACCAAAACCAGCCGACCTGGAAAAAGACATTGGTAGGAGTATTCTTAATATAAATGGGCAGTATCTTCAGACAGTATCAGTAAGAGAAAATTATTTTTTATTGTGACTTGAAGACTAATCGGTACAATGAGTTCTTTCCTGGTGAGTTTGCCATTTGGGAAAGACAGGAAGGAACATCTGGGAAAAGAGGCGTTTACTACACCCTGTCAACCTTAAGATAATAAAAAAGCACATTCCTTGTTTATTTGACTTGGTCTTTATTATCTTTAAGCTACTGCAAGTGTCACACAGAAGATTTCTAAGCAGACAAATGAATTGTTAGTGCACTCTGAAGAAAGCACTGAACAGCAGCAGTTCCTGAGGAATGTAGAGCCTACAGACCCGCACCGTTGCTCTACAGCACTGCGCCATCTACGGACATTTCCACAGGGAGCCGGCGAAACTGCTCCACGCAGTCACAGAGTCGACAAAGCATCTAAGGCTGCCTGTACTGACCAAAAATCCTTTCAGCCCACATGCTTTGGAAGGCACACTTCCATTTCCAGAGTGACTTATAAGCTTAAGTTCTCCTGGGAGTTGATGAGATTTAGGCTCTTAGAGACAGGAACCAGGTATGTGCACTTAGGTCTGCCATTTAGCTGCTTCTGAAGTTCCCAGAGCTGACATCTAAAGCTAGGTATATAAACCTTTCCCTCTTCCCAGCTTTTTACTCTTGATTCACGTTAGTAGTATGGCTTTGCAGCCTTGTATTCTATGGGATTTCTTGCTCAAACAACTATTTTAATGTGCAAAGCACCTGGATTCCCTTTGGAAATGAAGTTTAGGAAATCCACTTAGGCTTGCAATTTGAAATGGAGCAATTCTTGAATGCTTTTAAAAGACAGCTCTAAATGTTTGTATACCAAGGTGTACTTTACCTTGTCCTTTATAGATAAGATAGGCTTTTAAAAGGGTATTGCCAAGCTATACAGTCCCATCTAGGGCTGAGCAGCTGATGAAGAATTGACAGGTAAGTGACCTGGAGCTCCATTCTACAGAGCTCAGCATATCCCTTGAAAGCATGGCCCTGGCCACTGCCTGCCTTCATCAGGGATGTTCCTATAGTCCACAGTGCATAGGCTGGGGAAATGCATCTGTACCTGTGCCCAGAGATGAAGGCATGGGCCAGAGTGAAGGCTGTCTGGATCTACTGTTCCTCATACATGCTATTGAGTCGGTACAGATTGGAAATTTCAGAGTGAAATAGTTGCTTCAGATTCACAGTCCTCTATTAGCAAAGAATTCATGACATTAGAAAAGAATGGCATATGATACTTAAATAATTTGATTTAAATTCACTTCTATTAACTTGAATAGAGGAGGGAAATGTGAGGATTCTGATAAAAGCTGTGTTCCTCTAAATGCACATTGCATTATGAAATAAAAAGAAAGGAGGAGAATGCTCTCAAACAAACACTCTCAACACACAGGGCTCCACACAGCTAATGGTGTAATACAGGTTAGATTAATACACAGTGAAGGGAATGATGTAGAAATATGAACATAAATTTGGTGTACTAGGTAAGACCAAAGGTTGACCACAATCCCGTTTTCAACAATGGTCAGCAAGAGGAGGTTTAGGGAAAGAATACAAGAACAAAGCAAGCAGGAATTACTGACTACTTAATTAACAGTGTGGCTTATTTTTAGTATGCCCTCCAGCTTCTGTCAATCTGTAGTTTAGGAACGTCCTGAACCAGAGGTTGCTTCCACATCTTTGTGTCTGGTGTCTTTATCTTCTGTGATTTTTCCTTCAGACAGCTTTCTTAGCCACCTCTGCACTGTCCCAGGATAATGAGCTCTAGCTGGGAGCCAGGCTATAGACAACACTGGACATGGGGACTAGAGGGGTATTTAGGCCATCTACATTTGGGAAAATCCTCATGATGAAGCAGAAAACATTTATTTTATTCTAATTTTATCAGCAAATTGCAAATGCATTCTCTGCAGCCAGAGGATTACCTTTGGGACTAATTACAATACCAGTTTTGCTTTTCACAATGCTGCCTTCTTTTGCAAACCTATTCAGTATTGTGCTCTGTGGGCCAGATTCTCTTCCCAGATACCTCTATAAATCCACTGAGGCAAAACAAGCTAAATAGAGCCTGAAGTGAAACAAGATCATGCAAATTGGATTTATTAGCTGTTGTGTACTTTCCTGCTGTTTTGATTGTTTTCCTTCATTTGCTGTAAGACTACACTGTTATGTCCACTATCAAATCCAGGGAAAGGAACCAAAAGTCTCTGGACTATGCATCAGTCCTCTGGTGGATTTTGCTACAACTCAGGAAGGATTTGAGACAATTCAAAGACAGGAGATGTGGCTGCCAAGGGGGTGGTGGGAAGCAGAAGCGCCAGTCCTGGCAGAGGGGCAGGCTCAGCTGCCTCCTGCCCAGCACCGGCCCCCACTCTCGCTGGCAGCATGGCTTTTCAAGGAGCTGCTATTGGTCATCCCAAAGCACCAGGACTGAGTTCCCTAGAGAAACATTGTACTTAACGACATTTTTCTGTGTGGGAATTATATACAGTACTTCCCCTTCTGATGCCTATCGCGTATTTCAGTGGTCATTTGAAGTCACCGTGCTCTGTTTTGCTCCTGTTATCAAATCACATTATTAACATAACAGGGATAATTATAGTAACCATAAATTTATAACAACAATGAATGCAGTTTGTTAAGCATCAAAAGTATATTCTTTGATAGGCAACGTAAGGGAAGTCCCTGTCTCAGAAAGAAATACCATTGTTGTACCTTCTTACAGACTCCTCTGGTTAGAGAACGAAAGAAAGACTTGAAGAGTCCAGGTATTCTGTGAAGACGGGGCATTGATTTGCATGCTCGTTCTGGATCAGTCCCTTAACCAATCAATGTCTCACTTGCCTTAGCATGAAAATCATAAAAGGAGTTCCTGAAACATCTTGGACGTATTCAGTGTAAGGTTCAAAGTCAACCCAAACTGATGCATCAGCTTGGATGTGATGGTATCAAAGCAGACAAACAAGTCTAGCAAGAACATGGCTGAAATGTCAGTGTTGTATGAAATCAGCTACAGCCTCTGGGCAGTATTTCTTGGGCTGAGTCATTCTCACAGCATACTCTGGGCATTCCCATCTCTGCCATGATGCTATTGCTTCTCCATTTCCTCAGGCTTGCCTGATTGTCTCTATGCATCTACCACCTTGTCTGGTGTTTAGATCATAAGGGGTTTTTTTGATAGAGGATCATTTCATTTTTGTGTGTACACAGAGCCTTGCACAGAAGGACCCTGATCTGTGACTGAGGCTCTCAGGTTCTATATTAGTAAAAATGCTAAAGAGAATTTCCCACAAGAGCTGAGAAATAGTCTGAACCACAGATTTACATGCAGTATTCTTTGAGGAAAGGTGTACTTGCACACAAGGGACATTTCTGCTAGCTAGCAGTGTTAAGCTTTCTGTACACACATAGCTCTGACGGCTTTAGAGATCTCGGCTGAATTTCCAGAACTGTTTTCTTCCAAAAAGAAGCAATACAATTAGTCAACTGTCATAATTTTTAAGTGTACTCCTGACAATGTGCAGAAATAAAACTAATTATGACTGCATTCACAGAAGAGACCCATGGCCTGGAATATTAACTGATGGCTACAATATAAGACAGATGCTTATTAAGTGCTGTCCAGTACATGGCTTCCTGCAATTCAAAAATATACTCGGATACTTTATGTTGGGGTTTTGGAAGCACTTTAATGTTTTCCTTTTATTTCTTTAACTGTGTTCTGTGTCTGTTTCTACCATTTTAAATTAATGGGAACTGAGATAAATTCAGCTTTAGGCTGCCCTGCAGAACAGTTGGCCAGAAGGAATGGCATGATAGTGAGAAACACTTTCCAAAACAAGAGGAAAGGTGAATATTTCCGTTTAACCTGAGGCATTGACCTTTTTCAGACATTAACTGGAGCATTCAAGAAGATCTTTATAAAACCACAAATCTGAAAAATCAGCCTTCTCTGTAAATTTCAAGCCCTCGTATATCTAATAGGGATGCTCCCTTCTACATCAATTGTTTATTTTACTGAAATCAATACCTGTGGGTTCTAGTCCAGGCCTCGTGAGATGCAATGTACTTCATCCTATTTATAACCCAATCTCAAAATGAAACTGCTTGTTTCCTCCTTCTCTTTGTCCCTTAGCATGGCATTTCCAACCTACTGATGTGAAAAGGTGGTATATTTAGTTGTAAATGTCACAGGTGGACACATCCTGCTATGGGCTGAGACAAGATACTTGGAGTATTCAAGCTCAGCTAATGTGCATCTCCTCACTTCCCAGATGTCCCACTCTGCCTACGTGTTAGGACAGTTGGTGAAGCAGTCACAGAAACCCTGCCTGGGTTGGTCAACCACAGAAATGAATCAGAGGCAGAGAGGAGCTGAGGAAATCAGTCACTGGAAAGCTTCATTGGAGTTTAACCCTCTGACCAAACGGCTCTTAAAACCCAAAGCTGCCGCTGGACAACATAAGGGGATTACTAACACAACTCAAATTACTCATGTGCTCGGGGCAACAATGGCTCATCTGATCCTAGGCCTGAGAATCATTTAAATATTAATATGGCTATTTCCCCTCCATTTTTTGTGCTGTGCATTACTTTTTTCAAGAGATCAGCTGGACGTATCACTGCAAAACCACCAAAACTGTCTACCAGATGGCGGCCGCTGATTAATTTGTCTTAACTTAAGCCAAAAAGGAAGAAAATGCGATGGGTGGAGCAGTAAAGACAAGCACAATCAACATCCGACCAAACAGGGTTTCCTGTCACCTTGGGAACGACACTGATTGGCACCGTGGTTTCCTGTGTACAAGCTAAAACCAGTAGCAACTGGAGTAACAAGAATAAACGCCAGATAAGGGACCTGAGAATACAATCAAATTATTATAAAATTCCTGACTAAATCTCAGAAGATGGTAATGGCAAAACCAACGGAAGGCATGGGCAAAGTACTAAAGTGAGCACCCCCTGGCATCTGAGAGGACTATGAAGCTGCACCAGAAGAATTTCTGCAAAGAAGTGTGGGATAATTTGTCTGAATTATCCACTCCCAGAAATGAATGTCATGCGCTTTGAAGAGCTTTTAGTTCTTTGCAAGAGGAAAGCAATTCAAAGCAGTGATGGAACTAAGAGCGGAAATGTACCATCTACCCATGCTAATATGAAGTAATTTGTAAGAAGTGCTAGAGGCACTGGTAAATGGACTGTGGGTGTAAGTTTGGGCAATGGTACATAGTTATTTGCATCTATTTATTTAGATAGTGACTCCCACAGAGTTTTGCTTAAAAGAGCTTTAACCACAGCCAAGATACTTTCTCAACCAGCCAGGAGTCGAATAGTTAAAATACAGTTTTTAAAGGGGCTTTGTTAGGCGGGTGCCTGAGTTCACTTCCCCTCCAGAGAAAGGGGACAATTCACATTCCTGCCCTTTTCCTACACTGCAGATAACCAAAGCTGTCTGTAATGGGTTGGACAGAACAGACATTTGTGCAACTCCGGGGTCCAGCACTTGCTAAGAGTTTTCAGAGTGCCTGGGCATTAACAGAAACACTACGCAAAAGCAAGTTGGAGGTAAAGCATTATTCTCTCTCTTCTCATGAATCCACATGCTAAAACAGATCTCTAAGGCACTGAATAGGAGACCCTTAGAGCTGGAACCCACTTCATGCTCCCAGATTAGTTTCTCCCACCTCGGTAGCCCAGGTTTTCAGCCCTTGCCCTTACCCTGTCATCCAGAGTGCTGGTGACAGCAATCATAGTGTGGCCCTCCAGCTAGTTGTGGTGGCCTGAGGAGGAGGGAAGCCACAATGCCAAGCTGCAGGGAGACCTCATGCTGAAAGCAGCATCACTAAAAGGCACAGCCCTTAAGCAGTTGCCCACGATCAGGACTGCTCCCCTCATGTCAGCTGCTACACTGGCTGTGCACTTCTTCACGTGCAAGCTTCATCTAGAAAAAGAAATTAAAACAGCACCAGGAAACAATCCCAGGCACTGAAACTGGCTAATTGATATTGCTATGTCTCAAGCCTTGCACGCAGCCCTGGCTTGTTTTAAGCCTTTGCCAACGAGAGGGCTCCAAAGCAATTCACTGGCACTGTTTGGGTATCAGCACATGCAGAAACTCTTCCCAGTAGGCTGTGTGCATCCAGCCCACACTCTTTTGGAGGTAAAGGGAGCTTGGCAGTATGGACAAAAACTAACCTCTGCTAGCTGGCCTCAGTGCAGTTAAGTGTTTCTGGGTGTATTGAATTTATTAGTGCTTCTTACAGACCAGGAGAGAATATAGCTGAGAGATCCGCCAAGTGAGAGAAATGCATTTTTAGGACATTCAGGAAATAGGTTTTTTTTCTTCTAATTGTATTCGCTCAATCTTCTTAAGTGATGTGGACAAATAGTAGCATGTAGGACTCTTACTGTACTTCAGGCTAAGGTTCTCATCTTTGATACATCTCTTCAGATGGACATGCCAGCTGGTCAGTCCCTATCCAGTGGTTAGGAGTGTGGCTGCTGGAGTTTTATGTGCCATGTCAAAAGTGCTCTAATGAGTCAGTGGCAGAGATGGACTGAAGCACAAAAATTCCGCCTCCCACCTCAAACTCAGTTTACTGGTCCCTGGTGCTTTGTAAATTCCTTCTGATAGAGTATCACCGTAAAATCATTCTCCAGCTAGTACTTTGTGCTGGCAGATAGCTGTGCTTTGAACAATTACACTGACATTTTCCTGAAAACAATCCCTAGGATTTAAATTAAGAATGCAGAAAGCATATTCAGGTTCACACAATAGGGTAAATTTAACCTCCAAATCTATGCAAAGCTAGTATATTTTAGCCAGGAAATTCAAGGCCCCTTCCTGTAAATATATTAAGTTCCCATACTTGTCTCGTAAACTACAAAACCTGGCATGTTTACAGTAGTCCAACTGCAAGGTGCTACCCTCTGAGCATTACTTGAAATGATTACTCACAAAGGACAGTTTTGTATAAAGATAACGGATCAGCAACACCATAATTATATTTGCAGCAACTGTGCTCTGTGATCTAAAAATCAGAACAGACCAGAAAGAATTGTTGGAAATTTTTCTCATCTATTAGAGCAGAGATTTAGTTGAACAGTGATATCCTGAGATGCAGCTGCTGCTACACTAGTGAAGCAAAAAGCACCATCAGGTTTTTCACCCTGGTTCCAATATATTTTACGACATTGAACGAGGGTGTTTATTTGGCATACAGTATTGTTAAGATGATGATTCATTTTAACAGATACTGCTTTTCTAACATCAGGAAAATAAGTATTACAGTTACTGTTTGCCAGCCACAGCATTTATCATACAGATGGCAATTGACAGAGCACAGAAATTGTATAGGTAGCTGGAATAATAGTTTAATTTATGTGCTTATGCAGAATAACTAATGTAAGAGAATAGTTACCAGTATTAACATAGGAATTTTCTTTCACATCCAAACTTGAAGCCCAAACTGTTGATGATTTTCTCTGTAAAGGTGTCAAATACAAGTTGTTACTGGGGAAGGATGCCAAAGCTGGAGAGAGAATATTTTTTGTTCTATTTATTTGTGTGAATATGTATGTGAGTACCTCTTGTTGATACATTCTTGATTCAAACTTGTATCTTTTGGTGCAAGTTCCACAGACTAGTATGGGTCATCTGAATACATTTTTATTAAAATTATTTACAAATTCATTGCCTTTCTTTTTCATAATTTTTTGGGGTTTGGTTTCTTTTTTTTGTTTTCTTTTGTTTTGTTTGGGGGGAGGTTTGTATTATAAGGAAGTGGACAGCTGAGCATTTAGCAGCTTTACAATACACATTACGTTGACTTTTATTTCATTATATTTAGGGTGAGGTATATTCACCGTATGTCCACTGAAAACTTATTAGAACTGCAAAAAAGAATTCTGCTGTCAATTTACAGGCATCTTCAGGATGGTAAGACAAATCTCACTGGTTACAATCTATCACCTGTGCCATAGGGTTTTTATACTATTGCTCTGCTTTGTGGGGAAATGTGGCAACACACACAGTTCTCACAGTCAGCAGTTCAAGCCAAGGTGCAGTGTTCTCTGTTATGTTTGTAGGGAATTACACCTGACATCAATTTAGGGTTTTTTTACCCTACTATACTCTATCCTGATGCCTACTGATTTTCTCTAGAGGTTGTAGACTTGGTTGTACAGTGTATGTTGAATGAGGACAGTGAGTAGCCCTCTCCTCTCCAGTGTTGCTCATGCTGGTGTTGCCCGCCATCCCTTTCACAGAGCATCTTGTGCTTTCCTGTGTCCCAGCAATGCTTCCATACCATTGCAGGGTTCTTTTATTTCACATTACAAAAATATTATTTTACTTATCTGCCAGCTTTTTGCTCTATTTACTAAGCTTTTATTATTATTTTTTAATTATTATAATATTCCTCACCCTCTTCTACTTATTTGCAGAGAAGAAACACCTGAGCACAAAACACATGTAAAATGTTACTTGGTCTGAATGAGTCCTGCATGTCCCTAGAATCCTGATATGTGAACATAAGGAGCTTTCCCTTTTAGATAGAATGATTTCCCAGTGAATATTTAACAGACTGAGAAACCATAGTGCTGTAATTTGCCCCACCAACTATTTAGAGGTAATAGACACAGTTTTAGGTCTTTGTGGCTAGGATGTAATACAAAGGCTTGAAAAGACTTTCTAAAGCACTGTATTCTTTAACACACACAGCAGAAGTGCTGTTTTCCACATTTCCTTTTCTTCCATGTACTTTTGAATGCTTGATAGTAACTAATTTGAATGAAACTAGTTAGTTGAAACACAGTTGTCCTAGTTGCAATTAATACCAGAACTAAAACTTAAGAGCAGCAGTGGCTGGAGAAAAAGTAAACCCAGTTGTAAAACAAGTGAATACTGTGCTGGTGTGGTAACTTATTTATATTTCTGTCCCCACCATGCTTGTGTTTTAACAACTCACTGCTTTGTCCTAAGAATTTTCAGTGCTCAACATATCAGAATGAAATTTAAAATATCACATCCCACTTCACCAGATTCTGATTTTGGCTGGGACCATACACATCAAGATGAATTTTGGGCCAACCAGCAGAATGAACAAAGCCTTACTCTGCTGAAGGAAAATGTATATATTATTCATATAAACCTATAAAAGCCTAAGTGGAAAAATAAACTCTGATGCAAAATTCATGGATATGATCATGGAAGAAAAAAGGCTCATTTACATCCTAAATGCAGGCATGGGTGCTATGATATTATGACAGTTCATCACTGAAGACGCCCATGGAAGAATAACTTCAGCTCTCCCACTCCTTCGGTCAGTAACAGCACTGTGTGGGTTGCTGATGGAGAAGGTTTTTGCAGTAAAGGAGCAGCAGTTGTGAAAACACAAGACAGTTGCTCTGAAGCCTGTACAGAACGATCCAGAGGATGTCAGGAGGCTCTGGAGACAGCCCTTCACTTACCTGTCCCACCATCTATCATTAGTTGTGATAGAAAGGGGTAAGTGCCTCTTTGTTCTAACAGCCCTCTCCCCTCCACACCTGCCTGTCCATCATCCATTCTTGTCCCGACCTCCGCTCCACGCCGCACATGGTACACATCCCTGATCAGCATCCATGAAAACAACTCGGCTCCTGAGGCCGTCGGGATAGTTCCCATCCCGACCGCTTGACCACCTTCCTTCCTCCTCCGAGCGCTACAGCCAGAGAAGAAAAGCGGCCCGGCACCCCGGTGCGAGGGCCGCGTTTGCGGGAGGGCCGCCGCCCGGCTGCCGCGGGGAGCTCAGCACCCCGTAGCCAGCCGCGGAGCTCCCATAGCCGC
>JAAGNO010005653.1:0-26678 GCA_033439905.1 Ceryle rudis | reverse complement strand
GCATCTTTGCAGCTCTCCATTGGACTCAGTCTCTAGTATTTCCCTGTCCCTCTTGAACTGGATAGACCAGAACTGGACACAATACTCCAGCTGTGGTCTCACTAGGGCAGAGTAGAGGGGGAGGAGAACCTCCCTCGACCTGCTGGCCACACTCTTCTTTATGCCCCCCAGGAGACTGTTGGCCTTCTTGGCCACAAGGGCACGCTGCTGTTTGTGGATAATTAACTGTCCACCAGGACACCAAGGTCCTTCTCTGTGGAACTGCTTTCCAGCAGGCCTACCCCTAACCCGTACTAGTACATGGTGTTGTTCCTCCCCAGGTGTAGGACTCCAGTTGTCCTTCTTGAACTTCATTAGGCTTGCCTGTGAAGTTCAAACCAGGTAATAAGAATCTGTATAAGGTCATTAAAAGCTTATCAAAGTAGCTTGTATCTGATTTGAATCAATGCCGTTATCTAAAAAGGGCATTTTAGCTTTTACACGTATTTCCAAGGAAACTCAGCTTATTCTGAAGTGTGCTTTGAGCACTTAAGCATACTTTGGTGTGCATTTTCTACACCCTTTTTTCTTGATTGCCATTAAACATTATAAAACTTAAACATTTATCAAAGCAAGAATATATATAGTTTAGTACCATTCCATAAATACTTCACGTTCATTGGGATTTTATACATTTTTTTCTCTCTTTTTTCAACTTGATGGAAATCCTTAAAAATCAGAAACTATTTAAAAAAATGAAAATAATTCATATGTGTGGCAGATGTTATGAATATATAATGACCATGTAGAAATGCAGGCAGCTTCAAAACATTTTAGACCTTTCATGACTTTCTGGGCGAAGGAGGAGGGTAAATGTAGTTTGCAGAAATGGTTAATAATAATTGCCATGTCAGAATGTATTGAAGTGAGGAGCAGAGGAGATTATATTAAACATGTAGATATGTTAAATCTGCTCATGTACTAGAATATTCTATGAAGAAAGTGTAATTTGTCTTAGCTTTACAAATGCTTATTACAAAATATTTGTATCAAAACAAATCCAAGCCTTGGTGGAGGCCTTACCTTATCATAATAGCCTTTTTTCCTTTTATCTTTCTTTTTTAACCACGATTTTAATAACATCTCTAAAAATGCATTAGAAAAAGTAATTATTCAAACCATTCAACGTTGGGAATCTTTCTCAAGATAATTGAATCATTTGCTGCAAAATACTTCATCTAACTTTGCCACTACATAAATCTCCAAATATTTCAATCCCTTTAGGGTCCAGTGCAATTGGAAATTACTTATTGTGCTGTAGAAGAATATATAATTCAATGGCAAGTCGTCACTTTGTGGTGGTGTGTGGTTTGTTGTGATTTGATTTGCACACGCCTATATTCATAAGTGAAATACCTTGGAACTGAGAGAGACTGAAAAAATGTAAGCAGTATCATACTTGAAAACCACGAGATACGAGACAAATCAGTAACGTTACCTTTCATCTTACAGTATTAGAAACTTGATCATCAGCTTGGTTCTAAATATGGGGGTGTCTGTGGCTCACAGGGCTGCTCAAAGGCACTGTGGTAGCTGCCCACTTGGGCATATATAAATATGCACTTGTGGCTGAATTTGAAATCTAATCTTCAGTTCAGGTTTTCATGCTGGGTCTTTGAAATATCACATAGCAAGGGTCTCACTGCAGTAAAGAAAAGATGATGTCTCTGTGGGAGAATAATGGCTTCTATAACCTTGATCTGCTTTGTACTTACCATAAGGCAAGTCCCGGTTTGTCCCTGCAAATTGCATTTAATTTTGGGTTCACGGAGGCCTGTATTTTTAGTTGTATTTCCCCCATGTTCCACTACATTTTGATCTAATGTATTTCTAGATGAAGTAAAATTGCATTATTTTAACAGAATTTGAACCTGCCTATATCAGCAGAATTTAGGAGTACTGCAGGTGAAAAACTTGCACCAAAGGAAAGAAGCTCCTCAGGCTTGATTGAATATGCTCATAATATGCTCGAAGACCAGACAGCTAGGGCATCAAGCAGAGAAGCGCATTCACATTTGGTAAACTGGCCTTTATAAAATAATATCAAAAGTATTTGTCATGGAGGAGCTACTAACGCTGGGTTACATAACAGTCTTTTATAACTGGTTTTCAAAAAACCATCAGCTTACATTTACAGAGCTGAAAATACAGAAATATATGGTAATTAGTGACCTATAAGAGGTAAAACTAAATTAGAATGGAGAGAAGTTTCTGAAATTGCCTTTTCCACATTTTGCTTAAAAGTATACCAGACTAAAAATAAGCTTAATTATTAATCAACCTATTACCATGTCTTTCATTCCTATATGGAGTTACTGAAAAAGTAGGAAATGTGCCCCACTATCTAGAAGCTACAGGAAAACTATGCTTGCCAAAAAGCTGAATGTGTCTTAAGAGGCTATAGTAATGTTGCCAGAAAGAAAGAATTATTTGAAATAGCTACTGATGTGAATTCTTAGAGAAACTATATCCCATGTTGAAATATCACTGATGGGATAAACTCCTCAGGAAAAGCTATAAAGATCCAGACGAAAGTGATACATGCTAGTGGGATTTGTGCTTAAGGATCAAACCAACCTAAGGGACGCAATGGTGAAACTAGAGAAGTCCATAAAGTGCTTGTATGCAGAAATTCAAGGGACACCTATCATTGCTTTCCTTAGAGCCTTGGTGACCATGGGTTGCAAACAAATGCAAGGGAGAGGCGGTCATGTAAACAGAAACCATAAAATATGCTTGCACGCTTGAGTTAGTTCTGTTCTTTCGTATACCTCCCTGTAAATTCTTGCAGAAGCAAGGTTAGAGACAGTCAGACACCTGGCAATAGATTCTGCAAAACAACAGTGGTTACTCAGGACTATGTATTGTTTTCCTTTTTCTGTCTTTGATCCATTTTCTTCAATCTGTATGTGTTAGGCTGCTGAATAATTTCCTGTGACTGCCTGTGGTCTGTTGTGAGGATTTGGGTTTTGGACCATTTGTAGGTTTCAGTCTGTGTTCCTTGAGCCTGCTCTTCCAAGCCACAAGAACAAAATGGATAATACTTTCTAGAATATTTAATTCAGAACAAAAAGCAGGATAAACTCAAAATCCTTATTTTATGAAGGATTATAAAGTCCGTATAATGTGAAAGTAAACCTTTAAATCTGTATAAAAATTTTACTTCTAATATAAGGTAAGAGGAATGATGGAGGAAGATACAGTATTTGTACACCTGTCTGTCTCATAGGTAGACTATAAGACCCTGACATTTCTTCTTGATTTTACCGGTGTCTTGCTGCATGACCTTGTGCAACCTACTTCATGATTCTGTGTCTCAGCTTCCCCATCTGTCAAATGACACTTATAAAACACTTTGAGATGCTATGGTGAATAATGTCAGAGGAATTAATGATTCTCAATGCAGAGAAAGTAATAGCCATATAAACTTTGGAAGTAAATGCCATGCTGAAACAGTGTACAAGCGTGTCAACAACAGTCCTGCAGACTAGAACAGATAATGTGTATATTGTATCATTATACCTATGTAAACTAGACCTCTGCTCTCATATAACCTCACCTATGGGTTTTCAGCTAACTTGAAATTTGGGGGTTTTAAAGCTGTGGTCACTGAAAGATTTGTTCACTAAAATATTTAAATTTCTGTTGATATTTTCCAGTATTAATTATGCACTTGAATATAACTTTCTCACTTACTTTAAAAATAAATAATTAAATACCATATGGTATAGTTTGAAACTTAAGGAACTTTTTTTTGTCTATTTTGAGATGGCTGTTTGGCTATAGAAAAGATTAACCCAGTGTATCTTCTCTTTATCAGTTTCTGGTATTTTTGTGACAAGAAAGTTAAACTAGGAACAGAATCCACTTTTTTTTTGGCCATAAAGTGCTTGACTATTCCTCTTTTTTTTTAGCTCAAATACTTGGTTTATACAGCTGATTATGAGACACGTTTTTGCCACCATTACACTGTGAAACATTATCTCAGCAAAAGATGTAGTGAATTCAGTCAAGTTACACCAGGTCTACAGAACTGCCCCAATTTTATCTTTTACTTTGTATATGATCTGGAACAGAATTTCCTCATGCCACCTTTTTAGATGCTGAAGAAATATTTCCTGCTGCCAGTATTTCTTGATGCCTATCTTTTTATTATCATTATTATATTTCCTCCCATATTTCTGTAGTTTATTATTCAACATCTTTGACATGTAATTTCTAGTGGAATTCTGGGGACATGGACTTCTATGAACCTGTTAATTCAATTTTAATAACCTGTAAATTTTTATTCTTTTTGTATAGTTATAACAACAACTGCATAGGTTGGTAATGATTTAAGCCTTCCATATTTAAACTCCAAAATTCTAGTTCTAATAAACGTATTAAAAGTTACTTTAAAGTAATGTATCACGAGTTTGCATTTCCCCTGAGAATGCTACATGTAACATTATCAGTAATTCCTTGTTCAAATAATTGCTGCAAACACTTTTATGCATTCTGTTAACTATTGACAAAAAAACCCAGTCATTTCTCTTTGCTGAAAGTTGCAGATATGAAAATTAGAAGTAAAAAGTTTGTGATTTGTCATCTTTTTCTTAATTAAAGGTTTTGTAAGTAACCTATTTGTGGGTCTGGAATATAAGATGATAATTGGCAATACTTTGCTGAGATATTTCCATTCATTACCAAAATAGTAACAAGATAAGTCTGTTTCTAACTACATTAATAGATTAGAATTGTGCACACTGTCAGATAAAAGGTAGTCTTTCATAAATTCTATCTTGTTCAAATAATTAATATCTACTTCTTTAAAAACAAATCAAATTCATATTTTATGGTGGTTTGTTTCTGCTAATTTGCTGCAGTCATAGTGGTTCAAACAGCCTTACTGGTTGCTAGCTTTCTCAAGTAATGAAGGAGTTAATTTTTCTACCTTGTAAGAAAAAAATAATTACTGTTTACATGAGCATAAAATTCTTTAGAGCTGGTAGAAGAAGAAAAACATGAACAGGAAAAGAAATAATTAGTAACTGTAAACCTGTAGTGTTTGTCAGTGCTCAGAGGGGGAAGTCATGAACTTAAAAGCAATTGGTATTGGGATTTTCAAATCAGTCCTGAAAAGTATCCCTGTATCCAAAGTAGGATTCTAGTTAGGATGTTACAGTCTGGATGGGTGGACAATCATATGAGTGGAAAAAAATGTTTGGATGATCAAACAGGAGGGCTGTACTCTGCCTGGATGCCAGTAAGACACACAATAACACAGGGGTCTATCTTCGGACCCACCCTGTAAAACTTTTTTACCAACAGTGTGGATGAGGTGATGGAGAGCATGCCCATCAGGTTTGGAGGTGACACCAAACTGGAGGGGAGCCATTGTTCTGCTCAAGAATGGGGCAGCTGCTCAGACCTACACAGGTTGAAGGAATGGGCTGGTGGGAACCGTATGAAACTCAGCAAGGACAAATGTAAAGTCCTGCCCCGGGAGGGGAGAGTCCCTGCCGACTGTATGGGCTGAGCACTGGCTGTCTAGGGAGCAGTACTGTGGAGAAGGTCCTGGGGATCCTGGTGGGTGGCATCTGGGATGTGGGCAAAGAATGTGCCATAGCAGCAATGGGCAGCAGCATCTTGGGCTGTATGAACAAGTGCACAACCAGTAGAGCAAGAAAAGGAATTATTCCCCTTCTACTGAGCATGCTTTAGGTGACATCTGGATACTGTATCCATATTTGAGCCCTCCATTACAAAAAAAAAAAGATAAACCACATCTTAATTGGATACATCAATGCCCTATAAAATGCAAATAGAAGCTTTTTCACTTAATCTATCAGTCTGAAAATTCAGAAGTTCAAGAAGTACTGTAAGTACCCTGTGAAATATCGTATAATTTAAGAAAACTCTTATGCATCCTAAATAATTTCCACCTCAATTTCTTAATACATTAGTGGAAAAATATTAACTTGTGGACTTTATGATTATTGTACTGATCAAAAAAGGAGTAGTATTTTTTTAAGTCTCTTTGAAGAATAATGAAAGCAAATGAAAGATGAAGCAATTGAATAACATCAAAAAGAATTATAATTTGATGCTGACCTTCCTCTTTCCTACTGGTCAATTTCCTGTTCAGGATTGTATGTTCTTAAATGTACTTTGAACAGCCATGGATCTAGATGCACAATAAGAGAGATCAAGTTCAAAACCAAAGTTGGTGTTTCCCTGATGAACAAAAGAGATTCATTCATCAATGTCATGATGCCTTTAATTTTTAGCCTTGAGTCGAGTTTCTTCAGTTTATATTACAGGATGACTGTGTGCCTCTTATAGTTTCAAGTCATTTTAGATGTGTGTATTTACTGCAGAAAAATATCTAACTGGATGTTTTAATGAAAGTATCATCTTTTGTGGAAAGCTCACCTATGGTAAACTGTTAGATGTTTCAGTTTGAATCTACAAAGACAGGGGATCATGATTATCTTTGCCCTGGTACAGCAGTTTTTTCCAAGATTTTTCTGATGTTTGAGTATAAGGAGTTGTCCAAGCAAGCCAAGAACAGTCCAGTAACCATGCTGCGCTAGCAGGTAAGCAATACTAGTAAACAGATTACTCTCTTTTTTTTTTTTGATTCCTCTACTACTCATGTTGACCAGCAATGTAATGAGATAGAAATGCAGAGCTGATTAGCAGCAATGAATAAAATACCGTATTTCCTTTTACTGTTATTCTTTTTTTTTGGTGATGATAATGTATGAAAAATAATATTGAATATTTCTAAAATCAACAAGGGCAAAGGGATCTATAGCTGCTTAGACCAGAGCTATCCATGACACAGCTATATTGAATGCCTACAGAATAAATGCTTCCTGTTTTCATTAGTGTGGGGTTATTTTTTTGTGTGTTTTTTTTTTTTTTTTCCTTTGGTATTTTCTTTGTTTGTTTGGGTTTGGTTTTGGTTTTTTTTTCAGTTTGGTTGGTTGGGTGTTTTTATGGGTTTTTTATTTATTTTTTTGGTGGTTTGGGTTAGTTTTTTAAAAAAATAAGCAATTTACTCTCTTGCTTCCCCTAGTTTTATTGGGAAATAATGGCTGTAAAACCACTTTCATATCCTATAATGACCTTGTGGTACTGATATGCTAATGTATTCAAATGAGACATTATGTTTGAAAACCCACTAGCAGAGATTAAAAAATGCCAATATACTAAAAATAGAAATACTTGTGGAATGGAGGATATAAATTTAACTGTGTTCACTAACCTAGCAGTCAGGTTCTGCAAATAAATATTTTGTCAAAGGCCAGCAGCAATATGGGAAGATTGGTGGCTCAAATGTTTCAGCAATAGCTGCACTGATTTCTTCAGTAGAGGAGTGCTGGGTAAGCTTTGGTGTTCGAGTCAAACATGAGAAGCCTGGGTCACGTTAAACCATCAGCCACGCAGCCTGAGCGTTGCTGGAAAGGGAAGACTTGTCACAAACATCATAGATAGGCAGAGCCATAGAAGTAAATTTTTGCCTGCAAAAGGCACAGCTGTCCGTATTTCCCTGCCTGCATCATGCTCTCTCTGCATTACAGACTCCTTTCAGCTCTTTTCAGAGCGCATGCATCTGCCACAACAAACCTACAACCTTGCTGTGCAGAAATACACAGATTTTGCATGCCCCTAGGTGAGTTTTGGGGCAGTTGCTGTTTTTCCTGAGTGGCTTAGCGTGTGAGTCTTCGCAAATAGTAGCAGCGAACTGGTCTCGGAATGAATACTTCGTAGTCCTAGAACTGACTGAGTATCTTCGTTATGTCTCTGTAAAATATTATCGTCAGATCCAATTCTTTTAGGGCTGATGGCTGGATAACTTAGATCAAGAAAATGCCACCAATGGCTAAATGTAAGTAGTAGGTCAATGCCAGTGTTTGAAAGAAAAACTTGACGGCATTTATATATAGTTACGTCAGTCTCTGTCAATCAGCCTGTTCACGAGACACGGTATAGGTCAAAGATTTTTGTTGTAAGGATAGGTCTGAATTTTTCTTTATTTGCCCTTTAGATTACTACAGATCTTGAGGGTTTTGACTGTTCTTCTTACAAGGTCTTCATGATTTAAACTCTGTAAGATGAAATCAATCAAACTATAGTTTTAAGTGGGTGTAGGGTGGATAAACATAGATGAAAATTTGAAGAACAATAATTCTTCTGCATGTTCCCTTCAGACTTTGAATTTAATACAAATAAAGAGAATCAGTTATCTTTGTTCATTCTTTAGCTATTTTGATTTATTTGGGATAAACCAAATAGAACTACCTTTCACTATCACTGAATTTTTGGGATTATCTGCATCAGTTAGCTAAAAGCATTCATTAATTTATTTATAAATAGTTAAAAGCTAGTGCCCCAGCTTCCATCAAAATGCTATCTTCTAGCAGAAATAGTTTTCATTATTGTAGAAAATATCTTAATCTTTAATCCGCTAAAGAAAACTTTACTGTAGAGGAGTTAAATGCATGTTCCTTTAAAAGCTGTGCCCTCCCCCTCCGTGTCGACATGTATTTGGTCATCTACCAGAAAGTGATTGGATGAGTGATGTGTCTAGAACTAAAGCATTTGGGGATAGTTGAGAAGCATAATTTTTTTTGGATCAGGGCTTTATCAGATTTTGTTCTTGTTGCATAAGCACCAGATGACTCAATACAGAGGCAACAGGAGTAGTTGAAACATTACGAACATGCTTTTTAATTGCCTCTTTGTTTTGACAAGAAAATAAGAAAACAACCATTTATTAAGTTTTCTTGCCTGTTTAAATCTGTGTTGCCTGAGTATGTTCTACATGACAAACAGCAGTCAAATTTCTCAATGTATGTAATAAGAAACTATGATTAATACTCAGATGGCATTCTTGTGGCTTTTCTGGGCTATGAGTTCAGTAACTTGAAGATAAATTTACTATAGTACTTGGAACGTTATTGTGTATGAACCCTCCTCTCGTATCCCCTTGAGTTAAGAAATAAATCATACAGTTTTCCTATAGGAGAGGTTCAGGCTGGGCAATTTTATCTAAGAATTAATAATCAGTAGATATATTTGAAAAGCGATAACTAATTTTGTTGCCCATGCAGGACTGTTTTCTTACATTCACTAACTAATAATACTGCACTGATTTTCAGTTTGGTCCCTTGCTTGACATAAGTAGAGATGCTATAAAGTTTTCTGTGGCTTTTTAGTAATATTCCTTTCTTAAACATCAAGCTCAATGTTACGATGTTTCGTACCACATCATTTGTTTCTATGCCAGTTTGTCACTAAACATAAAACAGTGCTCTCACCAATCCTGCCTCCTCCAGAGTTTGTCCATCTGATTTATTTATAGGCAGAAATTCCATCTCCGCTCAGGTTTTATGTTACTATACACAAAGTAGGCTAAACTCTTCTGGTTTTCTGTGATAGGATAGCTTCTGCAGTTCCTCCCAGGGAGAACTGTGGATCACTGGAGGAGCATGTGGGTCCTTGGCACTCTTTTCTTCTGCCTGTCTTAATTCTCTTAATGGCTCTTGAACATGTTTTTTATGCAATATTACAGATGCAATTTGACCAATGCTGAAACTTTTTCTCCTTCTAAATGTCTTTTCAAACTTGTATTGTTTTGACTCCTTTTTTTTTTACCAACTTGCACATGCGAGCTTTTCCTCCCCTGTCATCCTCAAGTGATAAGCTTCTCATTTAATAGTAGAAATTAGTCCTTGCCCTTCATATGATTATATTAAACCTATTTCTGTTTTGTCTCTTCTGAAGGCAAATCAGGCTTTCTTCGTAAAATCCTAATCCACCTTGGTTCTTAAAATGCCACATAATTTAATGTCAGCAATGACTGTTATTAATGCATTCCTACTTTGTGTTAGTTAATATAAATATGAAATGATATCAGTCTTCGTTTCAGTCCTTCAGGAGCTGATAACCACCCTGTGGATCTATAGTTTCTCTTTTAGCACTACCCATTATCATCTCTTTGTTAAATAGCATGCTCTTCAAAGCTCCTCCTCCTACGGCAGAACTAATAATTGTGTGCGATCATATAAAAATTTTACAAACTTCAGATTAATAAAATCTGTCCCATAATCACTTACCTTTTTTAAGAGAGTGGGTGTTAATATAATATTATGCCTATTTTTTATAACTTACACAACATGTACTGCATTTTTCTTTTACCTCCATCTCTTTCATGGGAATAATCATTTTTGTTTGTTTTGAATCATCATTGTAATGTTTGTATCTGTTTCTTACTGCTCTTGAATACAGATAATCCAACTGAGCTTTTTAAAGCATGTGCCTGAACTATAACTCATAAACATACCCTGGAGGGTGAAAAGTCATGGTGAATTTACATACTTCCATCACTTGGCTGCTCATCATGCTCAGGTACAGCATCTAACATGAAAAAGATTGCTTCATTTTTTAATTTTTTATCTCCCCCTCCAGCCACCCCCTTTTCTTTTTGTGTGGGGATGGTGTTTATTGTTTTCTGCCTGTTGAAATCCATGGCTGGAAGAAAATAAACCCGACCCTACTGAAGCAAATAGAATTAAACAAGCTTAAAACCAAACACAGATAACTATGACTGTGTCATCTGAAGTGAGCATCCTAATTTTTTTTTTGCCTTTAGGCTGTGAAGAATTTTGCAGCTTTGATTTAGACACCTGTTTGGTTTGTTTGTTTTTTTTTTTTATCAAGAACTAAGACAAGCTAGAGATCATTCAGCTATGTTTATACAATACTTAGCCATTTCTCTGATTTGCAGCGTAGACCTGTCTTAAAGAAGATTGTTTGATATGATACCACCAATAAAGTGTGTGTGTGTGGGAAGTTACTTCCTGTGCAAGTGAAAGAATTTATTTGTATGGCAAATACTGGATTAGAAATTCCCCTATGAAAGTTGTGGGGGAAGGGAGGTGAAAGGCTGTAGCCTTTCAGCACCTCTGCATGTCGTGCATATATATATATTCAGTGATGTGATGTATTGGTGACTAATCTCCAGTATTTATGTTGCAGTTGAGTATCTCCTTGAAAACAGAGTTATTCAGTGTTAGGAGTTTCACTGAAAAAAAAACCCTGTACTGATCAGAGAGGATGAATAGATTGCAATTTTAAAATTTTCACCTTAAGTGAAAATAAGTGAATAAACCCAACTTTTGAGTAATATCAATTTGTATTAAATACTTTCAGTCTTTAGATGGGGTAATTTTCTGCATTGGTTACAAATAATTATAAAAGTATCATAAAGCAGAGCATTTGTGCATACATGATGACAGCAGGCATTTTTATATGCAGGTAGAATTGCAGTCTATACAAATAAGTTTGCTCGTGGAGTTTGTGTGAACAGCTTGTACTACCCAAGGAGCAACTGCATGCATGCAGTTCACGAAGTGATCTCCAAATCCCCAGTGAGTTTCCCTAGGAGAATAGGCCTGTTTATTCAAGCACTTTGACTACATGCCCGGGAATTTAGGAGTGAAATCCTTTCTCTGTGAAAATCCAGTGGGAATCCTGCTGTTAACTTCAATAGATGCAGGATCAGGCAGTATATTCCTATGACTTTATTGCCATGTTTTGCTTCTATAGACAGTACCATTGTGAAACTAGGGATGTTTATTTCATCCATTTGCATAAAATATGCCAGAATTAGGGTTAAATAAATACTATAAGTAAGCATGATAGACTTGATTAACAAAGTATAATGTTAAAAACATAAATTACAGCTGAATCTGGACTAGTGAAGAGCAAAGTAATTGATTTTTCTTCTGGCTACTACTGGGTTGTAAGTTTTACAGATATATTATTAAAACTTTCTGTATCACCAGCTGCATTGCAAAGGTCGCAGTAGTGTTTGGTTTTCTATTTTTAGTAATAAATAAGGGAAAATAATTCTCTGTATCTGTTATGGTCCCTCTGTAAAGTGCAGAAAGTCGAAGAAGTTCTGTATTCTCATAGGTTTGCTCTGTAAAGCTTTATTTGAATGCAACTAATTAAATAATGTCTGCTACTTTTCCTCTGCAGTGTGTCTGGCGTATTGAAAGTTGCATAGCGTGCCAAAGAAACGCTTTTTAATACAGTATAATTATATAGAATTATCATGGACACTGTCAAGCCTGTAAAATATTTACTCAGCTTGTAAAACATTGAGTGTTAAAAATACAAAATATGACTGTGAAAAAGATAAAAATCTTTAATCTGACAAAAAAATTTTTGAAAAGTATTTAAAATGTGTTGGGAAGAGGGGAGTCAATGAATTTCTTTCAAATGCTGCATACTATATAATAGTTTGCATTATTTTTTATTAGATTAAGCTGACTTTAGTAGAAAAGCACTTTTTTTTTTTTTTTGTAATGTGAATAGAATTTGCATTTAAAGCAATTTACAGGTGATTTTTTAGCCAGGCAGAATGCATGCTCTTCTTTTTTAGACACTGAACTGTTTCTCTCTTCTCCCTCAACTCTCTTTTTGTTTATAGATACATATAAAACTTCATAGACATATTATGTTTACCGAATCAAAGTTGAAATCGTGATGTCATATTCCTGGAGTTTTCTCCATTAAGCACCTTCCCAACTGAGGCTTTGCCACTTGCTGAACCAGTTCCGCAGGCTCAAAGACTATACAAAAGTCTAGTTGTAAAGACATCTTTACTGATTCCTCAACGATGTCCTTTAAGCCTCAAAGCCTTGACTCTTTCTGGACCTTTGTGTATCTCAAGAAAGAACTAAAAAAGAACTTGCAAAAATGGTGTGATTTCCAAATAATTTTCATAACAAAGTACTTCAAAGTTTCAAATAAAGACAAGCAACCTTGTATTTAAAAGAAGGCTACACATTAATGTACCAGGAGATTTCAGTCCTGAGAGAATTGGCTGCAGCTATTAAAATTGAGCATTTACAGTGTCAGTCTACCCAAAGTAATTTAGTGCCTATTAGTTTCAGAAACAAGGATCCCCTATAGATCACCATATAGGTGATATTGGATATTTGCTGGCTCTCAACATTAATTTATAGGAATATATTTGAATTCCTATCAATCAGCTGACCTTATAATATTTTCATTATAACTTTGTGTAGTTGAGTTAAATTTATCCATAAAATGGACAGAAAATAAAATTAAGTTTTAAAATTTTATCAGAAACTTTAAATATTTGTACTAGACTTCATTGCTCCCTGGACACCAGCATCCTTCTTTTTAACTCATCCCAGGCATACTGTCTTTTTATTCACTCTTTGACAGACGTTTAGCAAACACTGTTTCCCTTTCACATAGTACTGCCTGTTCAGGGATTGCCTACCACAGGCTTATATAGAATCTAGAAAGCGTTCTAGGTAAGAAGTTCTCTATTGCTTGTTTAATGTCATTTCCCACGTCATCTGTGCTACAGGGTAGTAAACTGCTGTCTCCCTAGGGTAAGCAGAAGGAATCCCATGAGAAGCTCAAATGAGTACAGTTACCTAGCCGAAAGCCTGATGTTTCGTGGACAAAACTAAGAAGTTTATGCCATTCTTTGAAATGAAACTTTGAATCAGGTGTATTTCAGCTGTCAGCTTTGTGCTCAAGCAGCTGCAGAGTGTTTTACAGAATTAGTGTGTTTCTGTTCAGGTTTCTGAAACCTGCTCTAGTGGGAGATCTCCCTGCCCATGGCAGGGGGGTTGGAACTAGGTGATCTTTTAAGGTCCTTTCCAACCCTGACAATTCTATGAAATACTTCCCATTGTCTACCCAAGAGGGACTTTTCCTGTAGCATTTAACAAGAAATGAATATTTTTTTCAAGATCATGATTGGTATTCAAAGGTCCCACGGCATGGTTCTATGTAGAAAGGACCAGGGATGATATTCTCTGCTTGTGGGGATATTCTGCTACCTCCAGCATCGTTTGCATACCTCTGACTTTCTGACTGTACACAGATTACACATTTATCTCTATCCATATAAGCTGGCTCTTCAGCACTAACTAAAAATTTTAAGTGCTTGTTCTTTGTCCCTAACCATTCCCACAGTGAAATACTAGGTGTTAGAGCGTTGTAACTAACCTCATCTGAGGCTTCTTGCCACAAGTGGAACCAGAAGACATTACTGCAGATAAGGCCCTGGTTTCTCACGCTGCGTGGCTGTGCAAAAGATGAATAGTTGTATGTTTCGTAATTACAAGAATGACCTATATCTTCTTCCTTTTGTTACTGCATCATTTACTTTTATTTATTTCAACAAACAGAGAGCAGGCAGTTATCTTCATCTTTCAATCATCCAGTCCAGGAATTTTATGATGAAAAGACTAGAAGAAAGAAAACCTGCCCTGTGATCTCTAGATTTTCAAAGTAGTCTGTGTTTCAACTAGTATTCTAAATTTATATGGAACACATACTGAAAGCAAATTGTATTATGTTGTTTTATTAAAGTTCAAGAAATCACCTCTTTTAGTGAAATTTTAAATTCAACTCCATATGTAGAAATAAATTTTTTTCAATATAGCTGTTGAATGAAGATTCATGGTATTGGTGTGTTTCATTATTCTTTCCATGAGTGTTCCATTTGAGATTCAAATAGGAGGCTAACTCGCACAAGAGAACATATATCAGAAAAGGCAATTCCCGTATAAGGAGGAGATAAGAGGGCATATGGAACAGTAATTTCCCACTTCAGTTTAGGTTGGAACATAGTATTTAAGTCCTGTAGAATGCCAGAACAGTCTCTCGCCCCGTTGACACAAAATGTAGCTCAAGTCTTTGAAATTAAGAATTAAAAGTCAAAACAAATTGTTGGACAGAGCTGGTATTTGTTGTAGTATTTTTCTTTTTTTTTTTGGTTGGTTGTTGTTTGTGGAGGGATATTTCATTTTTTGTTTGTTGGGTTTTTTTCTGTATATTTAGGATTGAAAAATGTCCTAATACTCAGCTTCATGAACTAGCTCTCTTAGTAGAAAAGAAAATTCTGAAAAAGAAAGATGTCTCTTGTAGATTATTTCTTAACTGGATGTTTTTTAAAAATGTCTTTTGAGTATTCCTTCAATTTTTATTTTCAGTGTTAAAGCAGAAAAGGCCTCTTGTTAGTCCCACATCTATCTAAAAGTTCTCTCAAAAAATGTTTATTTTTCAACTCTCACTACACAGGGTAAATAATTCCTGTAGCGGTCACTCCTGTGGTTTGGATATCAGACTTAATAACTCAGTTCTTTTCTTCATTAAAATTAATCCTATAAATCCACAGAGTGATGAGAAACATTCTATCAAATAAAAAAAGCTGACAAAAATTAATGCAGAAATATCCTTTGTTCTCACGACACTGGACATAATTCCTCATTAAATATATTGGTGGAGAGATAGGCAACAGAACTCATCTGCATAGCCCAAATAGTTCCATTTTATTCAGTGGATTTAATTGTTGTACATGCAGACAGAAGTTAATCTGTCACATGGCATATAAACTTTGCAGAGAGGGAAATTTGCTTTAAATTGCTTTGCTATTGAATCCAATTTTCATCCTCACTGAGGGAGAAAATATTTTTCGTTATGAATGGATGGTTATGTATTTTAACTACTTCACCTTTACCTCTAAGAATAGCCCTAACAAGCAGGTCCTTATTTTCCACATAGTACTCATAGCTATTTCTCAGATACCTCTGTCTACCGGGAGTTTTTCCGAATTAGCGAGGGTGGCTGTCACTTTGGGGAACAGTGCTTACGGATGGCAGCCCTTTTCATTTTCAAGCATGATTCTGTAACTGGCCATATCTCATCCTAGAACTGAGTGGAGTTCCCCAAGGAATGGATTAAGTGCATCAGCTGGTTTCTCTGAATACCTGTATACCATGAGGAACTTTTTCTCTGTTTCACAGATAGGTTGGTGCTCAGGGAGTGATTTACCAATGCTGAGGAAATTGTATTTGACCAGAATTGGATCTGAGGAATATCTGTCCCCTTTGCCTCTTCTGAAAACATGCTTCCCTCATTGTGGAGCAAATGGGACTTCAGTACTCTCATATCCATGATAATGTTCTAGCAACCCTGAGGAGAAAAACATTCTCTTGTACAGAAAGTTCAGAGTCTGTTAGAACCTCCTGTGTTTCAAAGGGTTGGAGAATAAGAACCAATAGGATCCGCAGTTGACCACTCAGTGAGGTTACTGTGAATGTTGTTTTGACTGTGAACAGAATGAAACTCCTAAAGTACAGGAAAATCATTTACAAGCATTGCATAATGTTGACCTATCATAGGGTGAATAGTTATTAAAAAGGAAAGCTTGTACTGGCTGTGGATAGGATAAAGTTGTTCACCTTTTAAGTTGTGCTTAATTTAGACTAGAGAGTGGTCCTATTCCAAATATAACCCCTGGAAATTTTTTTTTAGTATAATTGAGGAAGGAAAATAATTATTTGTTGTTGATGTTTGTGAGTTGGTTGGTTTTACACTAAGAGTGATTAGTGTTGGTGGTGTTCTGTTAATTCTTCTAGACCTATTACAATTTTTCTGTCCCCATTTCCCCATCACCCATCCTAGCCTGACAAACACATAAAACAATGAGTAGTCAAATAGGATTGTACAAATAGTTTTGATACTGATACTTGTACAGGGTGATCACTAGGAAGGGATTTATGGGGATATTTTTTAGTATTTCAGGGAAATTAGAGATGGAACCTGTGTTACTGCCTCAGCCTGCCCCATTATGCCCAGCACAAGCTATTCCTGTGTCTACAACATTTTTAAAGTTGTGTACTTTCTGTATGTGTAGCTATTTACAGTGTATTTTGCAATATAATTGCAAGTTACTGTTTTAAATTTCTATTCCATTTTTAAAAGAAATGATGGCAAACAAAGTGGTTGCACATCAACATTTTTTCAATGCTTTTGCAGTTTCTTAGACTGCAAAGTGGAAAAGGAAGGAGCAAAGGAACAAGGTTGCATTAGACCGAGCAGTTTGGAAACAACAGAGCTGATTAAGCTTGATGTTCCACCATTCTTGCCTTTGTATAACTGTAGCTTATTATAAAAACAGTCAAACAAAATAAAGGGCCGTGTGACAAAGGCTTATAGAGAAAATGAATATGCGTGTTCTAAAACTATCCAGTATATTAATTTACATGCAGGTAGTCTAGAGGATTTTTTGATGCTTCATATAAAAAAATGTGCATCATAACCTGAACCTTATCACAGAATAGCAATAAACTCATGCCCATGTCCACAGTGCAAACCATCAGTTTAGATTTTTGAAGGGAATTTTGAGACCGAAGTCTAGAGTTTCCATGTTTAGAATTTCTCCCTGATGTTTTGATAAGACCTAGATATGTAAAGTTAAACCTCATTTTTCTGCATTAGAGTTTCAGGCTTTTCCCAGTCTGAAACATAATTGTAGTGCGTTTTGATTTGAGAGTTGTGGACGCAGTTGCTGTACTCCTACACTGTTGTTAACGGTACTTCCCCTCCTTCCCTTATGATACCCAGAGAATTGAAATTGTTTTGTTCTTTTTAAGTCTCCTGAGCTGAATCCATTTCATGCTGAAATCAGTGAAATTTGGAGCAGTTATTTGTGCTCTGATTATATTCAAGGGGGAATTTTTTTCACATGAGAATTTTTCCTCTTCTAGAGTAGAGCTGCTGCTGCGTATCTTGGGCTGTAACTATCCCCTTGTGATATGACTTCAGCCATCTGGGAAACAATTACTTAATTAAAGAATTAACTACACATTAATACAGAGAAACGTAAGTGAATACATCAAGAGAGAAATGTAGGCCATGCTTTTCATGGTGGAGAAAATGATTTGGGAAAAAGTAGCTAAAAAAATTTCTCTGGGCAAATGAATGTCTAATATTGTAGGACTGAAAGAAAAGTGTCTATTTTAAAGATGAAAAGGAGATCTGAATCTTAGTTGTTACATCACATCTATTTGAACACATGGGTTCGTTTCCTTTGGGTTAAAGGAATGCTTTGTAAAATAGACCCTTCCAAACCCCAGGAAAATGAGGTAGTGGTGAGAATTAAGGTAATGTGAGGGAAATGAAAGGAACTCTAAAGGCTTTTTGTAATAACTCTAAGCAGTGTTAGTTTATTTAACGCGTATCTACTGTTACTGTAACCAAACCAAAAAAGCATGCTTTGAACATCATTCAGCTAAATTTCTGCTCCTCTACTGCTTCCCAGTGCATAGAAGGTGTTGCCTCTATCATAACTTTTGCCTCTCCTTCAGACTTTATTCACATGTATTTGAGAGATTTTTGTGAGACTTTTCATCTGCCCTTTTTATCAGAATAGCCACTTTCCAGGGGTGAATGAAGACCAATTTGATAGACATGAGTTTGGACAGTCTTGTTTAATTCTAGCTGCTTAAAAATGGGGAGACTTAGCAGGATGGAGCTTCTCTAGAAACAATATTATTGCAATATTATAATTTCACTAATAGAAGTAACATCTCACTGTGCCCACCTGTTTCCTGCGTTGTGCAAAACTCTGAAGAGTAACAAGGACAATTTGTTGGTTAAACACGCATTTGACAGTCCAGAAATGTTTATATGATATAATGTATAATATATTTGTAATGCATAATATTCTGGCACTTGATTGCTCTGATTGAGAATTGGAAGAACACATAGATTACAGAAGACACAGTTTATGGAGACTTGACAGTTAAAATATAAGTTCCTTGGGCATTCAGATTAGTTTACAAGAGAGGAAGGGTTTCCAGGATTGCACGTATTCCAAGCTCACATAGATGTTATGTGCCTAACTTCCTTTTACAGACGTGTGCATTTACCTAGGTCAAATTGACATTAAAGCTTTTGGTTAAAGTTTGGTTTTGTTTTGTTTGGTTTTAAATATGTTAATCATCTGTCTCCATGTCATGAAGAATATTTATCCACTAGAAGCTGCTCTCAAAGTTTTTGTGAATTATTGCAACTATATATAAGATAAAAAGGAGTGTAACAATCGATTGATAAGCACGAGGATAAACTATATTTGCATTTCAAGGTGGAATAACATATAGTTGGCAATCTGCAGAAAAATACGATGCCTTTCCTTAATGTCTTCCTGGTGTAAAAGTCTTCAGCACTAGATTTTAACACTTTCAGAGTTATGTAAGCCAGTTTGCACCATTTGTTCTATTTGATCATTATGGTTCTCATTACCAAATATTATTTTGTTTGTGTTTTCACATTCTCTCCAAAATGAGGTTTTTGAAACCAGATTTAGCTTTTCAGTGGAGGAGGATGTTCAAGGGTTCTATAGGGTTTGAGTTAAGCTTTATTTATCCATGAGGCTTCATATTTGTTTAAACATTTTTGAGTGATTTGCTAGGATTCATTTCCCTTTCTTCTCCCTTTACCCCTATTTATACAAATGTTTCTTTTTCTCCATCTGTGAGGATGACTGATTTAAAAATGTTTCCTAGAGTTTTTGGTATAGCATGAGAAAAAAACAGCCTTAATGTGTGTGTTGTGGTTTGTAGTTGTTGTTTTTGTTTGGTTGGGTTGTGTTTGTTTTGGTTTGGTTTTTTTGTTGTGGTGGCGGTGGCCACCTTTTTTTGTTGTTGTTGTTGGGCTTTTTGTTGTTTTTTGCTTCTTTGGTTGGTTTGGTGTTTTGTTTTCTTTTAACAGGTTAAGCTATTGTTCTGGTTTATGGCTTTTAAAATTTCATTTGTTAGTGCATAATGCAGCAGTGTAATGTAGTAAATTAATTTACACTGTTGGATTTTGTTCATGTTCTTCTGTGATGTGAACATGCATTATGCATTTGGACTTTACTCTGCCTGTGGTTATTGTTGTTCACATGTGATAATATGAAAGGATTAGTCCATTTTCTTTGAGTCATTATTTCCTTGCATTGTAGACGTGAAAAAGATGGTAGCATAAGAGCATTTGTTCTAAGATTATTTCATGTGATAATAACAACATGGATAACATGACCAAATAAATATTGATTTAGCTTGTAAGGTCTGGGAAATTTGCAGTTAGGTGGTACAGTATTTATGGGTATTTCTCAGATTTTATGTGAAGTTTTTTTATATGGAAAAACTTACACCTATCTTTGTCTCTTTTGTAAACTATAAGCTTACTATGGCTGTGTAGAACTTTGTGAAAAAGCACTTCCATCACTCAGAACCTCGGAATCCTAATATCATGGAATGGTTTGGGTTGGAAGGGACCTTAAAGATCATCTAGTTCCAACCACTCTGCCATGGACAGGGGCACCTCCCACTAGACCATATTGCTCAAAGCCCCATCCAACCTGCCCTTGACCACATCCAAGTGTTGAGACATCTGCAATATCACAGAACGAATTCTGATCACACATTAATTTTGTTATCCAATACCTATTGAAGGACTGTTATATATACATTCACAGTAATTGATTTCAGTAAGTAAAGATGAAACTTAATTACTTTTATTAATAAATCTTAAAAAAATCAATTAGAATTTTATATTAATGATTACAAGAGTGCATTCATTTAGAAATAACGTACAAACATGAATATTGCAGTGAGTTATACAAACCTATAAAGATACATGGCTTAATCTAAGGTTGTTATTTCTCTTTTATTTCAGATGTTGAGGTAACTTCCTGACATCTTTTTCATCCTGACAGTCCAGTGGACTTCAGCTTCTATGAGATTTTTACTAAGAATTTTCACTGAATTTCCTATGTCATTATTGTAAGAAATAGAGTTTGTTTCAAATTGTGGGTCGCAGCATTCCTCGCATGTACTAGAATTTATGGCAAGTTGTAGTTTGATAAAAGCAGGAGCAATACAGAAATTGGTGTATTCATAAAGCCACTCCTAAGACAGCAAGACTGGCTGTTGTTTGAATAATGGATGACTGAAACCATTTCTTTCCAGGCTCTGTATTAGAAAGATGATTTGTTGTCATCAGCACAATACATAAGGTCTTTCTATTTCTTTCTGCATTGTGCGGTGCTTTTATTATATTTTTGTTTGCTGCTCAGAAATATATATACCCATCAGTGCATGATCAGGTGTCAGTCATGCTCTGTCATATCAGATTCGTTTTGCTCAGTCTTTGGGAAATTCTCTCTTAATTTCATAGCTGAGTTTGACATTCAGGGTCTCTTCCTGTGCTGATTATCTGGAGATAATGAATGCTGCTTGTATATGCATGTATTTTCACCCTAATATAAAAAGTTTTGACATTCAAAAAATAACACATCAGTCACAGACTTCTAAAAATAAGTAGATTAATCAAAGATACATTGCCTTGTCACTGCTTCATTTAAATTATGTTTATTTGTGAATCTTAGTTTCTAAGGAAAGTATAATTAACTATGTGTTGGTATATCTTTATGGATTTTGACTATAACTTTTGGTATCATTATGGTTTGATAAGGAGCTCAAAAAACCCCAAGGTGTTTCAACTCGGAAGAAAATGGGGAATGATACAGTTGTTAACGGTTGTTAATAATTTGTCTTTTTGGTAATCAGTTGGCTATTACCATATGGAGCTTCTGATGAAAGAATAATCTTGCCATTAATTTCAGTGAGGCCTCTTGCCAGCTCCTAGAGCAGACCCAGGGCACAGGACCTGCATCATCTGTAGTGGTCAGTGAATTAGCTAGTGAAAATAAGGCCACAAGAGGATAGGGGGACATATGCCGAAGGCGTTAATTTACAATATGACAGTCGTGACTGGAAACAAAGCTTGATTATCTTTTATGTCGTTACAAAGATGAAAGCTGGGCTAAAGATACAGGTTTTACCTTGGCATGGTGCAAAAGCTCGAGGACACAATGCAATGCTTTTGGGAACCACAGTCACTTTCAACATCATGGACTTGCCCATTCTTGACCTTCCAGTAGAACTAATGTGTTGAGGTTAAATACAGTGAACAACTCTGTCTTGTTCTGTTATTGTTGATTTTAAAAATAATTTTGATACTTCTCTTTCATAGAATCACAGAATTTCCTACATTGGAAAAGACCTTTAATTAAATTGATACAAAATAGATGATTATAGGAAATAGTCAAATGTTTCTAGTGTGGAAATCCGCAGCGTAATCTTTTCACTCTCTAAGGCAATTAGAAAGTCTTTGTGCATGGCATTTCACCCCAAATACTTCCTGCTTTCAAAGCAGTTATGTCTATATCATGTAAAATTTAGATCCATTCACACTTTCCATTAATGCGTAGGAACAGATCCCTTCTTGAATCCATGTATATAATGTGATGAGGTAAGGGGAGATAGGCCACTTAACTTATGCAACATTGAAGGACTGGGTGGATTTTGGAGATTGCTGTAGTGCTGTTATATTTATGGCACTAACTCACTTGCTCCAGACAAGAATAAACTCCAAAAGGAGGAAATGATTCGGGCATGTCAGGTAGATGTTTATGTATTGGCTGCTCAGTGCTTGGATGGGTGTACTTTTCACTGGGTAGAACAACTGGCTGGATGGCCAGGCCCAAAGAGGTTTGGCGAATGGAGTTAAATCCAGTTGGCGGCCAGTCGCAAGCAGTGGTTCCCAGGGCTCTGTACTGGGGCTAGTTCTGTTTAGTATCGTTATCAATGATCCGGATGAGGGGATTGAGTGCACCCCTAATAAGTTTGCAGATGATACCACACTGGGTGTGAGTGTTGATCTGCTTGAGGGTAGGAAGGCTCTTCAGAGAGATCTGGACAGGCTGGATTGATGGGCTAAGGCTAATTGTATGAGGTTCAACAAAGCCAAGGGCTGGTCCTGCACTTGGGTCACAACAACCCCATGCAATGCTACAGGCTTGGAGAAGACTGGCTGGAAAGCTGCCCTATGGAAAAGGACCCGAGGGTGTTGGTTGACAGCTGGATGTGTATGAGCCAGCACTGTGCCAAGGTGGCCAAGAAGGCCAACAGCATCCTGGATTGTATTAGGACTAGTGTGGCCAGCAGGACTAGGGAAGTGATGCTCCCCCTGAACTTGGTACTGGTAAGGGAGGAGCTTAAAGACTGCGTTCAGTTTTGGGTCCCTCACTACAAGAAGGACATTGAGGTGCTGGAGCGTGTCCAAAGAAGGACAACAAAGCTGGTGAAGGGTCTAGAGCACAAGTGTTATGGGGAGAGGCTGAGGGAGCTGGGATCGTTTAACCTGGAAGAAAGGAGGCTGAGGGGAGACCTTATCACTCTCTACAACTACGTGAAAGGAGGTTGTAGTGAGGTTGGTGTTGGTGTCTCCTCTTAAGATACAAGTGATAGGACAAGAAGAAACAGCCTCAAGCAGCATCAGGGGAGACTTAGATTGTTCAAAAAAAAAAAAAAAAAAATTTCTTCACTGAAAGGGTTGCCAGGCACTGGAACAGGCTGCCCAGGGAGGTGGTCAAGTCACCATCCCTGGAGATATATTAAAGACATATGGTGCTTAGGTGGAGGACAGGGCTGTTAATGATGGGAAAAGACCTTTAAGATTATCAAGATCAGTGACTGAATGATTCCATGCAAGGCCTAATGTAATTTGGTTGGCTTTAAGGTAAATTATGGAGACTTGCTAAAATCCTTTGACATGAATTAGAAGCTTTTGATAAAAGCACACTTAGCTGAAGAATGAGAGCTAAACAAAACCAGAGCTGTAGCAAAGGTGACAAACAGAGGCACATGTGGAAAGTATCAAGCAGGCAGCAAACAGGCACTGCATTTTGCAGGCAGCAGCTCCCATCAGTACACAGACGGGAGGTGCAGCACTCCTGGCGGAGCAGCTGGGAAAGCCTGGAAACACAGATCTGGAAGGAGCTGGTATGAGGATTTCCCAGGTGTTCTGTGAATAGTATCACAATGCTATTAGACTGCATAAAATTATGCCTGTGTCTTTTGGAATTTAGTTCCTAACTGAAAGATAAAATAAGTACTGACAGATCAGTAATGGGGGAGGCTGGCAATGCTGAGTGCTGGACATGGAGGCTCAAGTGATGGTCGAGAAGAGGGGTTTCTTGGTGCTCAGTTCAGATTGACGTGTCTCTGAAACCTCCCTTCATGAAACTTGTTCCTTTTCCTTTCCTTGGCTATTAACTGACAAGTACCGCACTATCCTGTACATTCAGATACGAGGGCAGAGTGGGAGAATTTCTCCTGCTACCAGTTTTTCTCACAAGCTTCCAGCCATCCCTGTCTTGGGAGCTGTCACAAGTACTCATTCAAGCAGTTTCCGGCTGTTCCTCCTTCCTTGGTACTTTGGATTCTTGCAAGGTCTGAAACCACGTTGCTCTCCTGGTCATCCTTCACAATGCTTCAGTCTGCTCACTTTCTTCTGTAACTCCTTTACTTACCAATTCAACTGGAGCACACTCCCCTCACGTGAGGCTACTGTCACCCCTCAGGCCAAGGCACCCCTTCCACCTCGGCCTTGGGCCAGAACTTCCACTGTCCCTCCACAGCACTATCTCAGTCATGGCCTCCAATTATCAGGCCACTTTCTCTAGATGGAGCTAGGGGCCCAAGTCCTGTGGCAGGGCAGCAGCACTGAGATAAAGGCTCAATAGCTCAGTGTAAATCACTCATGCAGTTCAGCGTGTGTCACTGTCTCTTGAACTAAGGATACATAATTAGGTATCATCTGTAGATAGAAACATAGAATCCTAGAAATGTCTGGGTTGGAAGGGACCTCTGGAGGTCATCCAGTCCAACCCCCCTGCTGAGAGCAGGGACATCCTCAGCTAGAGCAGGTTGCTCAGAGCTCTGTCAAGCCCCACCTTGAATGTCTCCAGGGATGGGGCCTCAACCACTTCCCTGGGCCACCTGTTCCAGTGCTCCACCACTCTCCTGGTAAAGAACTTCCTCCTGATTTCTAATCATAATCCACTTCTTTCTGATTTAAAACCATCGCCCCTCAACCTTTCACTCCAGGCCTTTGTACACAGGCCCTCTCCAGTCTTTTTGTAGATCAAATGTAAGTGGCCAACATAAAGGATAAGGTATAGAATATTCTAAAGCATTTAATGTATGTATGTTCTTCATTATTTTCATCCAAGGCTGCAAATGAGCTGTGCAAGGAGTGTGTCAGTGAAGGCTGCCATGTAGTTGAAGTGCATGTTTCTGATAAAGAAGTGCATTTGATCAGAACATTTGGTTCCAGAACAGCAGGCTATAGACGGAGAAGAACAGATTACAGTACATTGTTTTGAAGTATATGTGCTTTACAAACAAAGGCTACTCTAAACAAAGGCAAATGCCAGCCTGTTCAGGCTGCAGAAACTATAAATGCAGGAGTACATCACAAACGAGTAAGCTGCACTGGGGTCACATCATTATATTTTTCTTAAATACCATAGGATTTTTTTCTTTGAAAACTGGAATGAATTTATTTACACTAAATGCTTCCCAGCATTTTAAGTAAAAGGAACTGACAACTAATGCCAGCAAGGAGCAAATTTCCCATGAGAAAGGATAACATTCAGAGAGCATCTAGCTCATGGCAAAACAAGCAGTTAAGAAATGAGCTGGCAAAGGGCCGAGGTTAAGAGTGATTTGAGGTTTGAAGGAAGTAGTCAGAGACATTGGGAAGTGCTTCAGTATCTTCAGGGAGAGCACGCAATGGCTCAATAGCCTGTTAGAATCTCATATGCCTTAAGATGGAAACAGAGTGCTCTTCAAAGTTTACCAGATACCACTGTCACTCTGCTGGACAAAGTAAAATCCAAGGAGAATCTGAAAGAAAGATGATGAACACTAAATATGGTGGCATAGGGAAAATTATAGGATCTGTAGACAAGTTTTTGCACCAAGTGTAGTAATGTGCAGTAGAAATAGTAACCAAAGAATAGGAAACTGTCAGCAGAGCTGTGATTTAATTAAGGTAAGTGAGGCTGGATCTCCTGTATGAGAGATGAAGTCTAAAAAAATGCTATGGAATTTTTCCATGTGCACTCAGTTACGGTGCACGTATCAGGTAAAGGTTTCTTTTAGAAGACAAATGGCTGTTTAATTAAGATATATATTAATTATCCTATCACTGTATGCAAGTGCATCGTTTGTGTGCTCTAAATTAAAGAGTAGATTACAAGAAAATTATTTTTGAGCTAAACCACAGCAGCCAATAAAAGTACATAATTACTTTGGGCTAGATCATTCTCTCCTGAAGACAGAAACTCAAATAGCAGTGCCTTCTCAACAGTTACTTTTAGAAAGGGATGTCAGGGTTTTGTTTTCTGTCGAATGGGTCAACAAAGCCAGTCCTATGAACCTCACAATTTTCTGCACTGAGTTCTGTAAACATGAGGAATGGTCCCAGTGTCTCCTGTCGCCTTTCAATGGGCATTTCAATACTTCAAAGTGACTTGGCTACCCATCAGAGTCTCAAACTCACAGTTTCTATGTAATAATCTTCTCCTAGAGAACTAAGGAAGAAAAAGTGCATAAACTTTCCATAAACTGTCAGTGTTTCTCTGACACCGTACCCTGGAGGCAGCTCTGTAGCTCCTATGTCCAGAAGAGATGTTGGGCTTATGTCTGTAAGAGAAACAGTCTGACACTCAGACAGTTTAATTCTAGGAAATTAATTGGTGATCTTCTGTCCTACCTTCAGAAACTTTAAAAACCCAACCAAACAAAAATAGCACAACAAGAAAAAACCCAACCAAACAAAAAACCCAACCAAACAAAAAACCCAACCAAACAAAAAACCCAACCAAACAAAAAACCCAACCAAACAAAAAACCC
>JAAGNO010005652.1:0-13244 GCA_033439905.1 Ceryle rudis | reverse complement strand
TCATCTTCACAGCTCTCTGTTGGACTCCATCTAGTATTTCACTGTCTCTGTTGAACTGGGGAGCCCAGAACTGAACATGATGCTCCAGATGTGGTCTCACTAGTGCAGAGTAGAGGGGGAGGAGAACCTCCCTTGACCTGCTGCACACACCCCAGGAAACACAAATAAAATAAAAGGAATACAGTTAGAAATAGATAGCCTCCATTAGTGAGACTAATTTAGCCTAGGTCAAAAACTAAGCAAAGTGCTTGTATGTGTTCATAGCGTACACATTCAAGCACTGGGGTCCGGCATGTCCCATAGCAATAAACCAATTACCCCAATAAAGTGTAGTCTCATGACTTCAGCTGCATGCATTTTAATAGTTTGATTAACAGAAATAAAGCTTAGGTAGATAGAATTATGCTAGGAAACTAATTACTCCACATGTGAATATTTATGCAGAGCATCCAGATGGCAGTGGTCATCTGAACATATGCAGAGCAGAATTTTTCCTTTGCAGAACAGCATCAGGTGGGGAGAAGTGGGGCACTTCTACCTCTCTGCTCAGGCTGGAGGTAGTTTGCTTCTCTGGAGGTAACCACCCTGAGTTCTGTCTCATTATAAACCCAGAAGCAGTTCACATGTTCTTTATCTACAGAATCTCTTATGCCAGTTTTTGTTTCCTCCAAATTCCTTCTTGAGGAGGGGGTCAGCCTTTAGTACTATGGTCCTTGCAGAAACTGTGTTGCTGTCTGTCCAGGGAGAATACAGGAGGCTGAAAAATAGCATAGATACCCAAGGACCACTTTGGATGCTTTTGATTCCTTGGGGTATTTGCACAGCTCTCTGTAACATCAAGCTCCTCCAACACCTGGACCTGCACAGAGCTGCCTTTCGTGGCACTCTTCTGCTCCCAGAGGCCAGGCTGCTCCTTATAAGTGGGAGAGAAGAGCCTTTTGCCCTGGGATGAATCCCATCCACTATGGTACAGAGCCCACAGAAGGTAGCAATAAATTAAATTAAAATTAAAAAAAAAACAACAAAACCCACAAAACAAAAACCAAACAAAACCACAGCAAACACACAAACAAATCCTCCTCTAATAAACGTACCAAAGCTTGACTTCCGCATACACCAATTTGGAACCACTGCACAGCTCCTAATGACAGCAGACAAACTTTCTGTCCTATAGAGCAAGAAGGGACTCTTAGTTTTCATCTACCCCTGTGAACCCCAACCTTAGCTTTTGTGTACCTTCTTCATATATTTTTCTTCTGCAAATTTCTCTGTTAAATTTACTGGGAACAAACAGCAGCAGTGTTCCATTGTCAGACTTCCCTTCTTTTCCCTCATCAACTCAAAAAGAGCTCACAAGAAGATCTGCTATGAAGACTTAACATCACTATGTGCACAGGCCTATTTGTCCATCCATTACTACTTCTGCTGTGGAAAGGTATGTGCTGTAAAATAAATGTCAGGACAGTAGCATACTGTGATGTATCATGAATTTGGTAAGCAATCTGGCTTCTAAAAACATAGAAAAGCTAGGCAAACAACACTGTCACCTCCTATACTTGCCTATTCAGCTAAGATGTATAGAGGTAAATATATTGGACCGAACAAAATAAATTAAAAAAGCATGAGCTTACATATACAGAGTTTTAAGAGGAAAAGTATTACATGTAATTTATTATATACATAATGTTCCATCCTGTTGTAAATAATGCCATGATAGTGTGTTGCTGTAGTTTGTTCTTGGTGATAGAGTTCTGTCATAGTGCTGTGTAAGCTTTTATTTTTGTTTTTGTTTTGTTTTTCCAAAGTGTAGTTAGTAAAGATGGCAGAGAGCACCCAATACTCTGGTTTCCGAGTTGCTCTAGAGCAAGAAGAAATGTGAGATGCAGCATTTTTTTTTTTTTATTTCTTTCTTACATAATAATATTTCTTAAACAAGGTAAGAGAGAGATGAGATCATAGCTAGTCTGCCACTGCTACCATATGAAAAACACCATGTTTGTGACTGCCAACAAGAGGTGGTGCATTTTTGGACCACAATTCAGATTACCCATGAGAAGGGATGCAAAATACCAACAATCTGGTAACAGCAGCTTTCAGGTACCATCTAGTACATCCCTTATTCACAAACAGAAAGATGAGGAAAGAGAGCTATTAGACCCACTCTCAGGCCTTACCAGCTTTGTAACATTCTGCTTAAATAGCAAAGTCAAGAACTAACTTTGAACCAGGCAAGATAATATGAAAACTCCAAGCATCTTGGCTAGATCAACTTTGGAATGGAGATTACAGTTTCAAGTCCTTCAACAGGTTATGGTAACAAATCAACCACACTGCAAATGTAAAGGGCACTCATCACCGAAAATTACAAAACAAAGATGGAGAGGTGGTTTGGTTTGGTTTGGTTCCCCCCCCCCAAAAAAAAAAGTGAGATGCTTCTAGTTTTTACTGACAACATTTCTGGTGATTCCTCTGCTCAGCACTACTGAATGCTGCACGCACACAAGCAGCTGGAGCAGCAGCCTGAAGCACAAATCCATCATAAATAAGATGCACTTGGTCTTCTTACGTGCAGAAGCCCATATGCAAGCCACAGATACTAGATGTGTGGGGCTCCTGCATCTTTGCACAATACAGGAGATACGTGCATTTTACTGACAGAGGTACTCAGCAGCATTTTCCCCTTCTGTTAAGTGACCTATTTGTTATGTAAGTTATTGCAAACAGATCCAAGTAGAATGAATTACAATTTTTTTTTATGCTAATTGGAGGATTTCTAACATTTTCTTGCAAAGCAGTAGATAGAAATATTCCTGGATCCCCATTGCATTCTTTCATCCTCCACCTCCCTTAAATGTTGTCAATAAAAACACTAACCTTTCTAGGTAGCATGGTGAGAAGACATGTGATGAATGTTAAAATAAATGCATGAGGTAAACCTGTTATTTCTGATTGTTATATGAAGCATGAATAACAATAATTTAATTGTTGGCAACAAAAAAAGTGCAAAGGAATAAGATAACAGTGTGCACTTCTGGTTAAATGAAAGACGAGAAGTTGTTGCTGTGTTTTCTTCTTAACCACGACATTTTTTTTTTATCATCATTTCCCATAGCTTAAGATGAATTTGGAGCTGGTGAAATATACATCTCTGCTGTATGTGTCTGTCACCAGATCAAGAGGAAAACACAAACTTTTTATAATTTTGTACCTGTAGCAAATGTTTGTATTTTTTGAATTGGAAACAAACTGCTTTTTGTCTTAGTCTGACTAAAACTTTGTGTATTATTATTACCCTTTTGGAAAACTTGACATATGAGTTTATGCTGTTTTACAGTTTCTAAATAAATTCTTAAAACATTGCCAACAAATTCAGCATCAGGACCCTATTTATTATAAAAAAAATATGATGTCATAATGCAGATGAGGCACTGGCACGGGATGCACACCTAACTCTAACCACTGATGCCTGCTTTGTTACCACAGTCAAGAATAATCCGGTAGCTGGAGAAAGCCAAGAGTCCCCCCTCAGAGCAACCATCTGCACCTCAACTTCAGACATACCCTGGACTCAGCAGCATGAAACACCTCTCTTTCTCAGCACTGCTTCATTAACTCTAGCTCCTGTTGGTTGTAGTACCAGGGAGGTGTTATTTAGCTTCAACCTGTCTTAAGACACTTTGGGTGATTTCCCAGTCTCCAGAAATTTCTGACAATGAAGTAAGCAGAGCCTGGAAATGACTGTGACACCGGTAGGAGCCGACTGGAAAAGCCTTTGGGTAAGTGTAAAGGTCAGATGGACAGAAAGCTCGTCAGGGCGGTAAAAACAAAACTTTCTGAGATGGTTTAAAATTACATATCATCTTGGAGCCACACACCTTTATCAAGCAGGTGGATTGTGAGGGACTAAGCAATGCTACAGAGGCAGCACACTCAGCCCCTGCAAAAAGGCACTCATCAAAGCTATGCGACCTTTGTATATGTCGGTTAATAGAGCAGAATAAAGCACGCTGCCACACTAACAGCAGCACCAGGGTAAGAAACCTGGCCAAAGCAATCAGAAGTACAGACAAGAGTGGGGAAACACCATCCATCCTGGCCTTTTTTTAAAACAAAACAAAACAAAACAACAAACCTGGAGGAGACTGCAATTTAGCACCAACTTCATGACAATGGGTTTGACTGGGAGGAAGGGTAATTACAGTGGTTTTAGCATATGGGGAAATGGGAATAAAGCTAATTGTCACAGGAAAAGGCATGCAAGAGACAGCAGATAAGGAGAAATCCTTGCATTCTTCCCTTATCCCCCATTCCTCTATTCAACTGCAGGTAGAGGGCAAAATAAGATGGTCCCTTCTCTCCATTTACCATAATGTTATTCAGTTGACACTGGCTTTTGTTTATCAGTACACGTTCCACAAGCAACACAGCTTGCTGCCTGAACATACACTTACCCTAATTAGTAACACACACCAATCCAGAGAAACAGTGGGTGCATAACAGGTTATCAACAGTTTTGTTTGCCAGATGTCAGTAATTATTTTGGTTAATGTATCCAGTAACAAAACGGGACTGAAGGTACAATACCTACCCGAGAACAGCATTCTAGGAGGATGCAGCATGGCCAGCTCAAATCACTTTGGGAATTTGATATATGGTGATAGGTTGCTTTTTCAGAACAGATTTCATAATGCATACACACCAACATTAAATAGGTGAGAAAATGCAAAAATTTGATTCAGTTTTATTTTGGGGTTTTTGGTTCTTCCCAAACCCACCCTTCCCCCTCCCAAGCTTTCAAGTTCCACTGTCAGCCAGGCATTTAAATTTTAAACTTTTTAAGAACTGCATTTTTCTAAAACTCTTCTTTTAACAGAACTTACAAGCTTGAGGCCAGGACTGCAAAAACTGGACACTCCATTGTGACCAAATTTCACTCCTAAATAGTTTTTGGGAGCTGTGGAGGTGCAAAGTGAACCCTTTACAGTACCAAAGCTGAGCTGATTGGGGACATAAGCTCTCGCAACACATTATACCTGAAGCCAGACAAAACTTTACCTAGAAGTGAGCAGTGAAAAACTGAGCTCAAGGATTAACCAGGAATTAAAAAATACAGGTTACCCTACAACATCCAAAGTCCATCTGTTGCCTCAGCAATTCTTGATGCTCTGTACTCAGTTCTGCTCAGTAATTCCACCTTCACACATAATTGTGATTTGATATTTGTCTGTAACCGGACAGGATTGTTAAGTCCAGTTTGAATCTGCAACCAGTACTAAATAAGAAATAGAATTATGCAATTGTGACATGTGATAACATTATTTAGCAACCCAACTCTTCACACCCTTCCTCTTCCCAGATGTCTCCAGAAACACTCACTTCTTGCTTTTTACCCAGCTCTCGTTCCCTCTAGGTCCTCTCCCTCCTCTTAGTCCTCTCTGTGGTGACAGAGCAGTTCTCCAGGACCTGAAATAGGTCCTGAAAACAGGACCTGAAAGCTGGGGAGGTGTGGTGGAAGGAGCTTGCCAGAAAGCATCCTTTTCTGTGGTGTGGCTGTCCCTACCACAGAATACTTTCCTATTCTGTGAAGGGGACAGTCTCCACTGCTGCTCTTTGGCAAGAGGACTACACTGCTGTGCTCACTGCTTATCTGCAAGCTGTCACAGACCTCACTGTTTGCTCAGGATCACCTTACTCAGGCTCCCAGGTGGCAGCCAGGAAGTGTATTGTGCTCCCCCAGCCCACAGGGGTATGCTGAATTTCACCAATACACCTAGAAGGTTCTACTGTAAGGGCTATTTTCCTTCTCCTATCAACCTGTTTCACTGCCAGAACTGTTCAAACAAGCTCCACATAACTTTACATATAAGCAACACAGCATGTTTGTTTTTTTTTTTTTTCCTGTGTCACTTAACAGTTAACCTTATTTTTGACTCCTAAAATAGTTAAGCTTCTTTAGCTTGAGGTAGAATGGAGAGGACATTTTGGCAGGTTACTAACCACTGTTATTTCTAATGGAAACACAACTTTAAACCCAAAAAAGTTTAGCTACAGAGGACAAAACTGTTTTCAGAAACACAAAAGGGCTGAAATCCAAATAACACTAAAACTTAAATATTGACACAGACATCAAAGAAAAGCCTTATGAGGCGTGGGAACACTGATCAAACCAAACAGTAGGTAACGATGAACGACCGGTTGCTATTGAGTGTCTGCACCTCATCTAGCTAGGTTTTACATGGTTTTGTTTTTAATAACAAACCAACCAAGCCACCAAAACACCATTTGAAACAGTGCTTACTTAGAGATCTCTGCAGAGATATGCAAGTTGAATCTCTAACTCTTACCTGGGACAAAACTTCAGAAAAATCTTATTTTCATTCCAAAGCAGGTAATTTGAAACCTTAAGAGGTTTTTCTGAACAGGAAAACTGTTGTGCAGTTCAACTATACACTAACTTTATCGAGATAAAGAAACAGATGTATGCCTGGTGAGAATACCAGCTTCAGGTTCTGCTTTTTCCATACTCCTTCCAGATGAAAGCAAAGACTTACATGTTTTAATCCATTAATGGATTAAATTAATATTCTACTTAGAGCCAATGAGCTGATTCTAGAAAGTGAAATGCTTTCTTTAGCACATACTAAGAAAAATAGCCTGTGTAACATTGTTAATAAAAGTCTTTTATTTATAAAAGGGTAAATTCTCATATTCTTCCCAAAGCAGAACAGAATACATAACATCCTGTTAACAACAAATAAGGTATAAAAAATTTGGATATGATGGGAAGGTGAGAGGCTCCCTAAGTCTGTGTTGGTAGTAATGCGTAAGGTAGAATTCACATATTGTCCATTTCGCTCTGTATTGTGAGTTCATTTGACAACTTTAGAGGATTTAATTTTCTTTATATCATAGCTTTGCAGAATCAAGGTCCCATCTCTGAATTTTCCAACTTGTCCTGCAGGCCAAATGCTAGGAACTGATTTCTTCCGTTTGGCCTTGCTGAAATAGGAAAAGAGAAAAAGTAATAAGAAAAACAACAGAAACCTCATAAAAACACTTAATATGTCACCTATTTATGCAATCAATGTTTGGTGTTATGCAATATAAAATCATAGCAGGTAACAGCCCCAGTACATTCATTAACTGAATAGCCATTCAATATTTGCAGTACATTACAGAATGATTTACATGTTTAAAAGTTTAGAAACACAGACTTTTGATATAGAGAAAGAAGATAAAAAGTAAATTTCAGTGAACCTGCTACGCTATGATTAGGAATGCCAGTTCACCTTTCAAGCCTCTGTGTACTGTAGCTTGTGTTTTGCAGAAATTATTTCTTAGGGCAAAAGCTCTGAGTATATATCCTGGGTCTGCACATAGGGATTTCCATCCATCTTGCCTCCAGCTGCAGTCTGAGACATGTTGGGGCAGAACTGACATTTTTATTTAAGCTGTGTAACTACAGCCTCTGAAACTGCTAGATACAGAGCAACATCAACATTTTGTAACTGACATCATCTGCAGTTGGAGAAATTCCTTCCACTTGATCTGCATGACTTCTGCACATAGTTACATAGGGGAAATACACCGGGGAAGCTATACAAAAGCACGTTCATTTTAACCATGTTAAAAATGTCTCACCTCTCCTTCTGTTCTTTCTTCTTCTTCTTCTTCTTAAGAGAATCATCTTTATATTCCTGTTTTAAAGATATGTATTTGAATGGAAAAGGAACAGAGCATCCTGGCTAAAAAAATGTTTGCACACAAAACATGTAGTAGTATTTGCTTCACAGAGCAGCAGGTACTTAAAAGCAGGTTGGGAAACCTCCTGACAGGCCAAGTGATGCAACATGTTACGAAGGCACTCTTAGGAGTGCCCAGAGCCATTCCTGACACCTTCAGGAAAGCACAGCCTTCTCAGGTCCAATACACTGCCCCTGCCACGTGAGGAGGTACAATTCCAGCCACACAAAGACAGAGGCTTGCTTCTTGGGCATGTGACAGATCCTTGGATCAAAAGATGGACTTGCTACCAGGTGGGTGTGCCTGACTGAGAGTACTTGTCAAATAACAGGGTTCCACTGTGTCTGGTCATGCAGTGGATGCAGGAGGAGAAGTAGGTCCCCTGGGAAAGAGGGCGGCAGGAAACAGGCTGATAGAGCAAGTACCCGCCCTGCAGCCTGCTCCCACCTACATGACAAGACTCCATGTGGAGACAAGACAGTAGGCTTGGAGCCAGATGGGCCATGCTAGATGATGGATGCAAGAGAATTCTCACCCTTGGTTTAAATAATGAGCAAGATCTTAGATGTAATTGTGCTGATATAAAACCAGCTGAAGATCCGGCTCTCCATGGTTAGACAACATGCAACAGAGTTTAATTGAAGGCAGTATCTTTATCCTTAAGAGGTAAGGGGGAAAAAAAAAGAAACCAAACAACTGCTGATTTTGTGTCATCCATCTATCAGCCTCAAAGGATGCGGCAGTAAAACCCACCACAACACAAGCCTAACTTGCACCCTTCGTACTGCACAGAACAAGCTTTTACCAGTGAGCTTAGTCCTGCTGGAGCCAGAAACTCATTCCATGGGGAGCAGCAGGTGTCAAGCTCAGGCACTCTGCCTGTGCCTGAGGTGTTATCTGTCAGGCTTTTGGGCCAGCTCTTACACGCTGCCTTTTTATACAGAAAATTTCTCACAGACCTTTCCCTTATCATTGTCCTTTGCTGATTTTTTCTCTTTCATTTTCTCTTGGTAGGTCTTGTAGCTCACATGTTCCTTTTTGGAAGGCTGCAATAGAGATTGGGAGGGATACCATTGATGAAATTTTCAAACAGGTTCAAAAATATTCACACACTTGCATAGACAATATTTTTCAGGTAGTGGTGGGGAAAAACTGTAAATGATTTCTTTCCTTTTGGGTGAGAGGAAGGTACTTAGATGTAGACACATGAAAACCATATCTTTCTCAGTGAAGACAGTAGAGAGGGATGTTTATACACTGTATCAGTCCTAAAAGGTTTCCACATACACACTGAGCTAGAAAGAAAACACAAATCCCTCCTCACTCCCCCAAAAAAGACATAAAAATATTTTTTTCCTTTTAAACTGCTGCTGATAAATAAAACTGAAAAGTTGTCTCCATCTTCAACTCATTAGGAGACTCAAGCTTTAAAAATAAGTCCCTCCCTCCAACAATTTAGTTTTGAACGGTCCGATTCAAAATTAGTAAATATTGTTTTCCATCCCAACCAGTCATAATTCATCTACACAACATCTCTGGTAATACAACCACACTAATTTGCCAAATCTACAGAAAACAGACAGAACAGAAAATGTAAAAGAAAGGATGAAGTGGGAGAAGGCAGGAGATCTTGTGTTTTAAAACAGCAGTACCAAAAACCCTGCAGTGTTTTTTTTTCTGTTTTCCTGCATGGTAACAGCTGGGTGACCGCCCAGCACAAACCAAGCGACAATTACCTTGGCTCCCAGCATGACAGCACGCTCCTGTTCCCACATGCGTTGTTCCTGCTTGTTGTAGCCAGTGATTCCAAACTTGTGCACTTCCAGACGAGCCTAGAACATTAAAGAAAATAGTAAGCATTTCATAATTTGTTCAGCTTGCTGTAAAATAACACTTGAGAGACCACAACAAAGTCATACTCCCAAAGAAACCCCGTCTAATACCTGAAACCAGTGTGCTATATAATAAAACTAACTGAGTTTGGCACTATACTGTGGAACAGCTAACCACCGTCCACCTAATCTCTGGATGGTGAGGACTGTCAGGTGGACAGTTTTCAGTTCTCTTCATTTCACATAAAGCAACACATGGCTCTCCTCCATATAAAAATGAATCACATTGTGCTGCACAGTGAAGTAGGACAATACGTGCTACCCCTAACACCCAACTTTTACAGAGTATCCTCATTCTGTGGCTGCAGAGCACTTAACCAGTGAGAGAGAAGGATGAGCAGATAGTAAAGTGGTTTGACTACACCTGTATGTATAGTTGACACTATAGAGAAAACTCTGGCAAAAGCAGTGGTGAATTCCTAATCTTTTTTAAGGAAGTGGTTAAATCCCCACTGTTCTTAGCAGTCCAGAACTCCATGTAGAATGTCCAGTGACAGATTTCACTGGATCACAGCACGGCCCTGAGCAGAGATCAGGCACATAAAGCAACTTGCATAGATCTAGAAACAAATCAGTAGCTAAGAAGGCCAGGGCTAGTTATGCTCCTGTAAGAACAGATGAGAATAAAAAGACAAATCAAAAAATTCATCTGCTGTTTAAAAAACAGATTTTTTTCCTCTCCCACATAAGATCAGAAATCCAAGATTAATACTACAGGCCTGAAAGAATTATGCTAAACATTATGGTTACTCATATGTAGCTACACACAGCTAACATACAGCGATCTTCCTTAAAAATCTCATCGAAAGAGCAGGAAGGCCTCAGAGTGGCAACACGTCTCTCTTCACACAGAGCAGTTGACAACAGCCAGTGTGCTCCTACTCTGGCATGACCCGCAGCCAAAATTACCTATTAGGAAATCCTTACCTACTAGAGAGAACCTTTTCTGGAAGTGTTTCCCGTCGGTTCCACTATAGCTTTCCTAAGGATATAAATAAGACATAACCTGCATGCTAAAATAGATTAGATAGGGCCTGACGACTTACTTTTTCGAAGTTAAATTCTTGTTTGTTCGCATTTTTCTCGTCATCTACTTTTTTGGTCTACAAACAAAATAAAATATTTCAAATTAATGTTAACAAGTAACACCAGTTTAAATGCTGATTGTGATATATTTTTTTTTGGAAAGCAGTGAAATGTAAAAGTAGTTGTGGGGAAGAGTATACAGCTTTCAGCAGTATCTTTTTCTAGCTTTATTACCTGGTCTTATTAAAAGAGACGGTCTCAATGGCAATTTTAATATGTAGCTATTATAGGGTCTTACTGGAACAACCTTGCACAATTTATAGGTACCACTATAGTACAGTGCATATAGACTTGTCTTGTATTTTCTTCCCTGGATCATCTGTTAACATTTACAAAGAGTTGTGTAATTCAGAAACATGTTAATAGTGGCAATTAATTTTTATTCTTCAAGTTTGAATTACATTTTATAAGAGAAAAGCTGCTACATGTGAGCTATGGATCATGCACATTTCTATTTCCAAATCTGTGCCAAACTGTTAATGCAGGATAGGATGTGAACTTCAAGTTATTTTGTTTGAGACCAAGAGCACGGTGTAATACTGCATGTACCAACAGCTGGTGGCAACACACCAAACAAGCTTAATTCACAACTGCATGGACATGTGTTAGTGCACATACCCAGCTTAACTAATGTAAGAGAAACAGCTCCAGAGGATGCACAGACAGCAAACAGCAGGCCCCACTTTATGCTGTTTAAAGAAATTACTTGCTCAAAATGAAATCAGTGAAAACTACATCTTTTCTACTCTGCCATTTACACAGAGACCTTCCAGCAGCAGTTCTCAGTTCAGAGGGGAAGTCTCTAGGGGGGACAGACCGTATCCTAGGAAGAAAAAGAAGTGCAATCCTCGGGGAATGCTCCATGCCCCCTCACTACGTGAATGTCCCACAGGGGACCCTTCAGAGCAGTACCAAATCTCCCAGGGTTACATTAGATCACGTTCAGCTCCTGATTTCAGGGACGATGTGCTGAACCACCGCTCTCAGTAGATGCTCTGCCTGCTCCCGAGTGTGCTGATGCAGGCAGGGAGCATGGGCAGGGAAACTGAGGTCTCTTTGAGAGCAGCATCGACTTGTCTTTCCCTGTTTGCTCTCAAGGGCACTATGCCCTCTAAGGAAGCAGAAGTACTACAGGTAATATTAAAACTGAATCTGAATGCTTTTAATGTGCTTCCTTTTCACTGTCCACACCACTGAGTGACAGGCTGAGGTCCCAAGGTTACACCAGGGCTTCTCTCTGCATCCACCAGAGCTAAACCCAAGCTCGTCTCAACTCATTAAAACCTTCTATATAGAATTGTCTATTTCAACCACAAATAAACCTGCTTATTTTCAGCACACTTTACTAACAAGCCTAACATCAGTCTTCTCAGGCAGAAAAATTTAAGTTGTAAAAAGCATAAGAAAATAAGTATGAAGGGGAATTTTTAGAGGAAAACATGCCAGAAGAAAGCACAAAAGTTTACGGATTCAACCAACTGGCTGCTCAGTCTCTTGAACTTCCCAATTCCAAGCAGTCAAGCCCCAAAATACCAGTAAGTCTCCCTGAATTCAAGACAACCATGTGTTGGCCCATCAGAGATTATTTTAGACTGGGGCTTCTGATGTTACAGCCATAAAAATGACTCAAAGGAAATAATCAGAGAAGCTATAAAATCTGGAGACCAATCAACTAGCAATGGACCCTCTACTTGGCATAGAAGGCAGCTCAGCTTCCAGACAAGCCTATCCAGGCCTCTCTGCTGAAGCAACTTAGCTACAGTTTTTGTTAGTAGGAGGGAAGACATCCATTTCAAATATGGGCTATTTATCCAACAAACTTCTGAAACGGGAAAGGAAAAAAAATCCAGTCTTTGAGTCCTGCCCTCACCCCTGCTTCAGCCTGCCCTTGACAGCAGCCCTACTGGAAATCAGCAGGGCTGGATGCCATCAAGCTGAGGACACAGACTGACAAAGGATCCAGGACTTCCAGGCAAGAGAGAAGAAACTAGGCACGGGAGGGGGAATTATGGAAGGTATCTCACAATTTATGGTGGCACAAAGGAGGCAGAAAAAACACCCATCAAACAACAAAACGAAAAAGAGTTTTGATGTCTTAACTGTCACCAGAAAAAAGCATTCCAGTCCAGCACCTGCTCGATTGCAAGTCTCCGGTGTGGCTTTAAAAACCAAAGAGGTCCGTGCTCTGGAGAACCAGCAAAGATACTCCCCGGTACTGGTGCCGTACCAGGATGCGCACCCCGTTACACGAAGGCTCCTGCTAAGCGCCAGCAGCATTCATGCCTGCAGGAGAGGGCAGGCCTGGGGCAGAGGGGACCAGCCAGTCGCCCACCCTACAACCAACCGCGCGGCCATACCTGGGCTCCGTCGGTACGTGTTGCCGAGAGGCTGGGCCGCTTCTTCCTCCCGCGGAACACGACGACCTCCACGGCCGGCGGCGGGGCAGAGGGCGGGGGTGTGGCAGCGGCGGCGCCCAGCTCAGCCCGCAGCTCTCCGAAGAAGTCGCGGGCTCGGCGCTGCCCC
>JAAGNO010005647.1:8981-21745 GCA_033439905.1 Ceryle rudis | reverse complement strand
TAAAACACTCCTCTGAAAAAATATTTTCGTGCAGAGCTACCTCTTTTACCGGATCTGAAAGCTCAGGTTCTTATGCAGATTGATAATGACATAAAACATTTGGTGTTCTTTGACACCAAATGTTGCTACTATAGTTGCAGTCTACAAATGGATCTTTATAAAGTAATGATATATATTTACCAAAGATGGGTTTGATATAAAATATAGTTCAGAACAGGATGGATAAGAAGATTTTGAGTGATTTTTGCAAAATTAATTTCTGGAATGCGATTCAGCATATCCCACGTATATGCTTCAATGCTCTATGAACTCAGCCTGCTTTTACTGTGTTCAGTGGAATGGTTTCCGTTCACTCAGTGGGATTTGACACATAGTAGCAGAAGTTATGAATATGCCTGATTTGCACCTGCACAGTGTATGCATATAACTACAAATTCCCAGTGCATATTGAAAAGATCTGAAAAAGATTTATTTTTTTTAACTAGTGTTGGAAGAGGATAGTGATCTTTCGTCTGCTTTGAGAATCAAGTCATCTGACAAATAACTGGCATGCTGACGGTGGAGCAACAATGGAGAAATACTGTGTGTGGTGGCTTTTCATGAAATATCCAGTTACTTTAGGCCCAGTAGGAAGAGGCACAGAGGTCAGTTCTATTCTCTAGTTCCTGAAAGCATTGGAACTGTGAATCGGGGCCGCAAAAGTAATGAAAAAAAAAAAAAAAAAGAATGTCATGTTTACTGTTGGATAGGTAGTTCCCCATTTCTTTTTTTTTTTTTCCTGTAACTTTTTTTTTTTTACTAATGTTATGCGTGAGATTTCACTTCAAATTAACTTTTCCATACTATGTTGTATGGATTTTCTGGCTCACAGTTGATAAGTAAGTTTCAGTATCATCTGGTACATGCAGGCAACTCACAGGTGTTGTGCAGGCAATCAGCCCTGATTTGCCCATCCATGGCCCTATCTGTGCAGAGACATATGGACATGGATATGCAGAGGCATATGCAGAGACACATGGGGAGCTGTGTAGGTGGCTCAGCCTTGAGTTGTCCATACGCCCAGGGGGGCCAAACAGGGCAGTACTGCACCACACAAAGAACTGAAACCTGAGCTGAGCCTTGCAGTTCCTCAATAAATGGTATGTCCTGAGTGTCAGTTCAAACCACTATTCGGCTTCCTGAGAAAGTAAGATAATGAGAGCCTGGAGGGCTTCAATGGTGGTTTCAGCATGTATCCAGATAGCATAATCCAATCGGGCATAGTTTTGCCACAACCACTTGAAGGGTTTCAGCCTCAACCTTGTGTATTCAAACTGTATAATCAGTTACATAAACCAGGGGATAGAAGTGCTAAGGTTTATCTTACATTTTGGGAGTTGCCTCTCCAATACTCACCTGTATGGAGACCCTTCCCCCATGGTCAGGATATTGGCCAAGGTGACTTTTCTAAGATTGAGATCCCTCAATCTGGAGTGGTAAGTGAATATTTAGCATGCTGTAAGTTTACAAATGTGGGTGATTAACTAACACATATAATATTTAGCACTCTTTCTAATATGTTATAGTGTATTCTTGATTTAAGTTGTAATAGTGCATTCTTCCACTGTATCCATGAAAACCTGCATTAGTGGCATATTAGACTTCAAATAGATGGTTTGCTTGGGCCTTAAACTTAAACCTGAGAGTTCAAATAAATTATTTCCTTAAATCTTACAGTCCAGTCTCTTTTCACCACATATGTCTGTATAATATCCCCTTATCCTCCCTAGAAAGTGACTGTAAGAAAAGCTAAGCTAGCAGAAGACTCATGTGCTTTGGAAACACATGTAGCTCTTCTTGTTTGTGGAGCTAAAGGAGTTGTCCTTAATGATTTGGGCTAATGTTATTATCCTGTGATTTTTTCAAATGCATTTCTGTTTGTCTTCTATTTTTCTCAGACAATTCTAGTTTGAATTGTGTCTCTAATCCATACAAGTTGAGTAAGAGTACTTTTAACTAAATTACTTAAAATTCATTGCATCAGTCTGAATATTCACAACTGTGAATCTGAATGGTCTGTCTGAAATGTGCCTTGTCATTTCAGCATCCATATAGTTTTCCAAAATGTCTACTTTTATGCCGTATATTTAACATTATTCTCATAGAATACCAGGTTTTGAAGGGACCCCAAGGATTCTGTTATGTACAAGAAATTTTGGCTTAATTCAAAAGCCTCTATGTCAGTTACTTGGAAATCTTATTGAGACTACTCTCTCAATTATTTTTAAGTACTATTTCTTAGACAGGTTTTTCATTTCTGATCCTCAAGCTGTAAACTTTCATTTTGGGGAACATTTTTAGGAAACTATCTTATGTTGTGAATCCAACTCCAGAAACCATTGTTGCAGCGGTTTTTTGTTTGTTTGTTTTGTTTTGATTTTTGTTTTTTTTTTTTTACCAGCTGCATTTTTTTTCCTACTAGATGATAATGAAATTTTCTTCTTTTAAGAGCTCCTCCTGTGAGTTGAATAACCATTATCCTTTAAGTACAGGATTCTTTGGGATGTACTATCTTGAAGAGAGTTTATCCTAAAACTTAAAGAATTTGCCCAGTTTTATTATGAGTTGCTGGTGTAATACAAAAATTGGTACCTGAAAGATTGTTTGTCTCTCATTTATCTCTTTCAATCAGTTTTTACACACTTTTCCAATAAAAAATGGAATTAACACTTTTATTTTTATATTTTTAAGCAAACTTTTGTATTGCTTCTCCATCACATTTTTTGGGGAACAAGAAATACTTTCTGATGGTGAAGAATCTCTTTACTGCTTGTATTGCCTGTGTTTCCAACAGTCAGGTGTTAAAGGTCTACCACAGCTCAAAAGTTGAGGGACTATTGTAAGGTCACTTGATTAGTCACTTCTCTTCTTTTGTTAATGACACTCTATGCCCAAGAGAGCTGGTTAATACTGAAGTTCCATTTTATCCGAGCTCAAGAGTGGTCCAAGCCTTTGAGTGAAAAACTGAGTAGAGGAAGCAGGAGACCTTTATGGATGAGTAAGGAAAAGCTCAAATGGAATAAGGGAGCTTACAGAATGTAGAAAAAGGGCCCTTGGTAGAAATATATCTATATTTCTATATAGTTTTCAGAGCATGCACAGGTGAAACAAGGAAGGCTAAGGAATTAAATCTAGCAATGCATGTCAAGGACAGCAAGAAGGGCTTCTTCAGGTACTCAGTAGCAAAAGGAAGACCAGGAAAAATGTGGGCCCATTGCTGAACGAGGTGATTGTCCTGGCCACAGAGGATACAGAGAAGGCTGAGTTACTGAATGCCTTCTTTGTTTCAGTCTTTACTGCTAAGGCTACCTCTCAGGAATCCCAATCCCTGGAGGTAAGAGAGAAAGTCTGGAGGAAGTAAGACTTTCCTTTGGTCTAGGTGGATCAGGTTAGAGATCACTTAGGCAAACTGGACACCCACAGACTCACGGGCCCCAGTGGGATACACCCAGGAATGCTGTGGGAGCTGGCTGATGTTATTGCTAAGTCACTCTCCATCATTCCTGAAAGAACATGAGAAGTGTCTGAGGACTAGAGGAAAGCCGGTGTTACTCCAGTCTTTGAAAAGGGCAAGAAGGAAGACGCAGAAAATTACAGACCAGTCAGCATCACCTCCATCTCTGAAAAGGTAATGGAGCAGCTCATTCTGGAGGTCATCTCTAATCATATGGAGGAAAAGCAGGTTATCAGGAGTAGTCATCATGCATTCACCAAGGGGAAATCATGCTTGACTAATCTGATAGCCTTCTATGACTGTGTGACTAGCTGGAAGGGAGAGCAGTGGATGCTGTCTACCTTGACTTTGACACTATCTCCCATAACTTCCTCATAGTGAAGCTTAGGGAGTGTAGGTTAGGTGAGTAGACCATGAGAAGGATTGAGGACTGGCTGAATGATAGAGGATTGTGATCAGTGACACAGTCTAGCTGGAGGCCTGTAGCTAGTGATGTTCCTCAGGGGTCAGTACTGTTTCAAGTCTTGTTCAACATTTTCATCAATGATCTGGATGAAGGGACAGAGTACACCCTCAGCAAGTTTGCCAGTTATACAAAACTGGGAGAAGTGGCTGATACACCAGAAGTCTGTGCTGACATTCAGTGAGACCTGGATAGGCTGGATAGGTGGGCAGAGGGAACCTAATTAAATTCAACCACAACAAGTGTTGGGTCCTACACCTGGGGAGGAATAACCCTATGCACCAGTGCAGGTTAGGGGTTGACCTGCCGGAAAGCAACTCCATGGAGAAGGACTTTGGAGTCCTGGGGGACAATAAGTTAACAGTAAACCAGCAGTGGGCCCTTGTGGCCAAGAAGGCCAATAGTATCCTGGGGTCCATTAAGAAGAATGTAACCAGCATGAAGAGGAAGGTCCTTCTACCCTGCTATTCTTCTCTGGTGAGGCCACATCTGGAGTATTGTGCCTAGTTCTGGTCTCACCAGTTCAAGAGAGACAGGAAACTATGAAGAGAGTCCAACAGAATGTTACAAGGATGATTAGGAGACTGAAGCATCTCTCTTATGAAGGACCTGGGGCTATTTAGTCTGGAGAAGATAAAGCTGAGAGGGAATCTGATGAATGTTTATAAATATCTATAGGATGGGTGTCAAGAGGATGGGACCAGTCTCTTTTCAGTGGTCCGCAGTGATGGGATAAGGGTCAATGGGCACAAGTGGGAACATAGAAGTTCCACCTCAGTATCAGGAAAAACTTCTTCACTGTGAGGGTGACAGAGCAAGGGCACAGACTGCCCAGAGAGGTTGTGGATCCTTATTTTCTAGAGACTTTCAAAACCTGCCTGCAGATGTTCCTGTATGGGCTGCCCCAGGTGATCCTGCTCTGGCAGGTAGATTGGACTCGATAATCTCCAGAGGTCCCTTCCAACCCCTGCCATTCTGTCATTCTATCATTCTATGTCTTAAAATATCTTAACTAACTTTGGGCTGATGTGTCCATTGTGTGCTATTTGGCAGCAGTTTAAAACATAGCCATGCAAACAGAAACTGTTTTAAAGCCAGAAAATCAGTGTCAGTTGAGTTTACCCTTTGGAGAAATGGGCCTGTTCCACCACAGGAAAGGATGCATCCTCAAAGAATACTTGACCAACATCCTTTCTGGTGTACAGGGAGCTTCGGTCAGCTCATCCAAAATATAATGCCTCGTCTTCCAGCACCCTCCACTAAATTGCTTTGGCTCCCCATCGCCACTCAGTGACGGTGCCAAGCTGCATGTATTTGTTGGGCTTGGAGAGTAACCACCATGAGGGTGACATGCACAAGACTACCTATTTAAAAACAGCTGCTATCCTCTGATAGCAGAAGGCTAAGCATGTTTCTCAGGTGAGCTCAGGACACTTGCCATGGGGAATTGGACTCCAATCGCTGCTGCTGTCAGGCAACCCGATGATTTCTCCGTTGTCCCCACTGCTAGAATAGATCTACTTTGCTGACCTGTTCTCTGAAGAGCCAAGAACATTATTTCATGCCAGTTTGCATGCCTGTGGGGTGGCAAGGGAATTTTCAGACCTCAAGATAGGTCAGCACAGGAATGTTAGAAGGCAACAAAACTTCATTGGGCTGATAAGGTAATAATAATTGCATTAAAATAACCTGCAAAACTCAAAAACTCATGCTGCCTTTTCTTAGTCTTTCCATATTCTTGAACTTCTTAACTAGGAAACATTTTTTGTTTGGTTTCTTTAAACTGTTTTTCATTCTCTTTGGTTCCTGTAGGGCAGAAGAAACTACCTCCCTGTGGGACACATGGTCACTGAACCTGTTTTCTGTATGGATTTATTGCCCTGTGTGTCCTTAAGTCCTTAGTCAAAGAGGTTCGGAGCCATCTCCCCTAAAGCAACGAGCTTGGTTTGCAAAAGCCACAACCAGCTCCCTTCCTACCACTCCCTTCACAGCACCTACCTCTTGGGAGTTTTCCTTCCTTTGAAGGACATCTCAGCCATGGCAGAATGTGTGTGAATGCTTCAGGGTTGAAAGCCTTCATCTTCCCATTGCATGTGCTGAGCTGAACCTTAGAGACCCAAACACCAGCATTCTTTACTGCCAAAGGTCCTCTCATACAGCAGGAGCACCACCATTTCCCTGGGTGTGTTTTCAGAATGGAAGGAGACATATGCCTCTCTCTACTCCTTTATTCCCTCAGCTGCTATGGGAAGGTGACTGTGAGTCTGTGAATCAGGCATTAGCTGTGTTACTGTGACTCAAAGTGATGTGGTGTATAATGGCAGCAAGGATGCCAAGCTGTTACTTGCCAGAGAACTGTCTCTTCAGCTGTGTGGTTTGTAGCGTACCTTGCAAAAAACCCACAACTCCACACATTTAAGAATGTGTCTGCCATATTCTGCCATTCCAGAAGCCAGGAGAGAAGACTGAAATCTAAACCTAAAAACAACAACTTGGGTACTATTTGTTTAAATGATAAACACTGCTAAGCACACCACCCATTTCACCACTGAGGGTTTCACTGGCTGTCTCAAGTTCACAGCAATGGGCATGTGGCAGCTTAGGCTGAGCGTGAGAAGGGGATGTGTAGGAGACAGTTACAATGTCACGGAAAATTTTTGTTTATTAATATGGATCAGGCTGTTGTCCTCTTGTTAGCACTGACAATTAGTAAGTTTTACCGTATTTATTTCATACAATATTGATCTTGTGAACATCCACATATTTTGCCTTTCAAGCTTTATTTCTACTACAGAACCTTCTTCTTTAGAGTCCCTGCAGCTAAAAACCATAAGGTCTGACACAGCCTTAGAAGACTGAAGGATAACACATCTTCATTGGCATAACAGACCATGGGTCCTTAGAGAAATGGACACATTGTTCACTGTGTCCACTGCGACGAACAACTGTGTTGCCATTGCAGAAATTTCTTTTTTTTTTTTTTGTTTTTTTTTTTTCTGGATACCTCATTTGCCATATAAGTCATAATGCAGTTGTCCAGGACATCCACACAAAATGGCCTCTTTGCTTCACAGGTGTGTCTGACTTCCAGGATCCTTGGTACTTTTTTGTTGGGGTAATTGCAGAGTTAATTTAGGGTAATCCTTTTCAGATGGATTGTCAAGATATTCTTAAAATGAATTTGTGAAGTTATCTAATATGATTTTTTTAAAAAGAAAAAAAAAGGAAAAGTGGCAAAGTGAATGATGAGTGATCACAGTTGGGTGATCAGTTGACTTCTCAAAAAATTCTAAATTGTACTAAATATAAACTCAGTCTTGCACCTTACTACAAAGTGGGGAAGCCACATATAAGTGGGTGATTTTGGCTGCCCCACATATGGAAAAATATTCTATTTCCTTTTTGCCTTATTTGCATTCCAAAGGGGATGGTGAGGTATAGGTTGTCTTCTTCTGCCTGAATTCTTTGGCATCTAACAAGGATCAAACTTATACTGTATTTTCCTGTTTAGTGAAGTACTGATAGGATGTCACTCCTCTGTCTGAAGTTCCTGAAACATCTCAAAAATCATATTTTTTGCCATCTTTTACCTACTGTCAAGTGTTGTTGAAATTGTTTGAGTGCATGTTTGGGGGTTTTTTTAGGTGCAGAATAAAGAGGTTGTCAACAGACAAGGAAAGGTGTATCACGTATACTGGATATTAAGATGTCATCAGAAATGCAGCTGGGTTTAAAACCACAAAAAGTTCATTGTATTTGCTAGTCTCTCAGGATCTGACAGTCTTTTAAGAGCCACTTTGGACAACTTCACTATAAGGAAATGGGGGAAATATATTTTATTCAATAAATGTAAGGAGTTTTTGTTGTTTTCGGTTTATTTTGGGTTGACTTGTTTTGCTTTTTCATAAAAAATAAAAAAAAAAAGAAAAGGAATAGATGGTTACTCTGAGTTTAGCCTTGGAAAATCATAAAGCTACTTTACTTATTAAAAACCCATCTGTCCTCAAAACACGTTGTGCACTGTCAACATCAACATTTTCCTGTGGTTTAAAGGCCAAGTTCAATACCTTGGCAGTGAGATATTAGAACTGTATTTTGCAGAATACCATGAAATTAACAACTTTTTTTCTACCAGCTAGAAGAATTTTTTATTGAATTTGCATTCTTTAGAAATAAATATGCTTATTAGGAAGCAGGAGATTTTTAGTGATACAAATGTATTAAGGACAGTAAATTAAAATTCTTAAATGAAAAACAGTAAGAATATGTAACATGATACTAGAAAATGGAATTTATCTGGGAGACATTCAGGTTTCAAATCTAAAGCATTGTCTTTCTATAGGTAATAGAGTTTTGCAGAAAATTTATGCAAAACGCACATCTCAATTTATTTATGTTTAATACTAGCAGTATAAGGTATGTCCCAGATGTAGCAATAGGAAGTGTGAAAGATTACTGTTTCTTAGCTTTTTGCAAAGCACTTACTCCTAGTTAAATATTTTCATCTATGATGTAATAACTTGCTTTCCTTTTACTTCCTTGCTGGATGTTTGTTTCCAAATGATTCAATTCTAAGAGCCAACAGAATGCAACTGTGTCCATTTAGATGTTGGCAAAACCAGATAGATTGAGCAAGAGATCATGCAGTGCTCCTGAAGCTACTGAGAGGTCATGCAGAAGCTTTTTTGTCATGCATAAAAGGTGAATAATATGCAAGATGTTTTCTCCTTGCTGTCTTAAAGGCAATTCTGTCAACTGAAATTCTTGAAATACAGTAATTTAAACTGTGCACGTTGCTGATCATTCACAGTTGGGTAAAATGTTCTGGATGTAAAGAAAAAAGATATCTTGAATTAATTTTATGTCACTTTATCCCTGTTCATGAGGCCATGAGGAAGACAAGTCTGGTCCTTTCTGTGCTATTATGAGGGAGACTGCTATGCTACTGTGGGCATGTCACCATGGTTAGTATGCATTGGTAGACAGTGCCCTGCTCTTCTGAATGCTCATACATAAAGTAAATCAGTAAAATTCCAGTGACTGAGGAACTACAGTTCATTCCTGGCTTTACTGTAGATTTTTCTATATGACCTTGGATGGAGTTTGGTTTCTTTTATGTGGAGGTGGAAGCCAGATATGGGTTCTTTCTCCTGTTTTTTTCATCTGGATATTAAGGGCAGGGGCTGACTCTCAGTGTGTTCTGCAAGCCAGAGAGCGGCAGGACCTCTTGATCCACAAATTCAGGGCAGATGTGCTTTGGCATTGCAGAAGAGGAAAGGGCTCATCACTGCTTGCTGGATTTGACAGCTCACCTGCTTGCTATAGAGGGATCTGAATTCACAATAGATAGTGCCAGAGCCCCATAAGTGGCCTCATTCTTGACAGCAGTCATGCACAAGAGAAGAGCTAAAGGTAGCGTTAGCTGAGAAGTGAATTAAAACAGTTGTCTTGTTATGAGATTAGTCCTATGTATGTCATAGCGGGGCAGTCTGGCAGAACTTGGTTGTACTTATTTGTGGAAGAAAGTGAAAAAGCATGTTCAATGAAAGGAACAGAAGCCAAGCCAAATCCCTAATGACTTATTCTTCTTCCTGCTAAGTGGTTACATGTGTTTTATTGCTGAGCATCCAGGTATAACTTTCAGGGAAACTTTGGAGGGGTGTGCTGGGACTGCTGACTCAGTACAGGTTTTGCAACTTATTCAACAAAAACGTCTGGTACAGCTCTGATTTACATTTGTTTGGAGAGAGCAAAAGCTGGAGCATCTATTGCTGCAATGATAAGCTGTCAAAAGAAGGGACCTTATCCCACACCACCACTCATCAAAGTGACTCTGCTTTAGCTTAAGTGCCATCACTTCTGTGATTGTTACACTTCAGAAGCCTCATACTCTACAACAGCATATAAATGTTAGGCATCCCTCAACCAACTGACAATGAGAAAGCACTATTTCCTTCTTACACATGAAAATTTATATTACTAATGAAGGATTCACCTGTTTGGTGTAAGTGCCTTGCTTTCAGCAGTTGAAGTGAATTTAATCTGATTTAGATTTGGTGGATTGATGTAGCTGAATGGAAAATACCTTAAAATGTAATACCAAGGAGCTAAATAACCAGTAAAAATTGTTGAAGCTTTCTCTAACAAAAAGTCTGATCTAACAGATCCACTTAATAGAAGCATGAAGTACAGATCACTTTGTCATGCTATCCAGTCAAAATTTAGGAAGATAAGAAAGAGTTGTGAGGTGAATCTTCCCCTCTGCTGTTAGTACTGAAGAAGGTTGAAGGCCATCTCTGAAATAGGTGTAAGAGTACATAAACACCAGTTGAACTGTCCTGTTTTATTGTTTCTTGGGCACTGATGTAGCCATCCACAAGAGATTTCAGGATCATTCCCTCCCAGAATACTAATTTTCCGTCAGTCTGGTACAAGTTTGAAGTGTAGTGACCATTTGAATTGCAAGCTAAACTTAATGAAGTAGATATTTGGGCTTAAAAGCTGCAGTTCACCAGTGAGGGTTAGACTGGCATAGTTTCTTTGAAATCACTGAAGTTAACACAAGCATGAAGTTGGAGTAAGTGCCAAATGAAGTTCTAATCCCCTGTCATCATTCAACAATGTGTTCTTGTGGCAGAGTAGGTCAACAGCATTTTGGGCTGAATTAGGAAGAGTGTTGTAAGCAGATGGAGGGAGGTGATCCTTCCACTCAGCTCAGCACTGGTGAGACGTATGTCCAGCTCTAAGGTCTCCAGTACAAGAAAGACATGGACATACTGGAAAGAGTCCAGAAAAGGGCTACAGAGAAGATGAAGAAAATGAAGCATCTGACATAAGTGGAGAGACTGAGAGAGCTGTGACTACTTAGCCTGAAGAAAAGAAGGATCAGGGGGAATCTCATCACTATGTATGAACACCTGCTGGAAAGGAACTAAGAAGTTGGATCCAAAATATTTTCAGGGGTGCACAATGAATGGACAAGTGGTGATGGGGTCAAGCAGATTTTTGATTGGTGGGGTTTTTTGGGGTTCGTTTGTTACTTTGTTTTTCTTATGGTGTTCAAGAACTGGCACAGGATGGCCAGAGAGGTTGTGGAATCTCTGTCAGTGGACACATTCAAAACCTGAATAGACAACATCCTGAGCAACTTGCTCTAGGTAATTCTGTTCTGAGCAGGGGGTTTGGATGAGCTATCTCCAGAGGTCCCTTCCAACCTCAACCATTATTGGATTCTGTCACTGAAGAAAGTCACATTGTTTATAGCCAGCTTCACAATGGGTACATAATTGGCATGATCTTTAACTCACCTTAATTTTGTGCAGATCCAGTTTATGTGCTGCCTAAACTTCACTCATCAGTCTCTCATTATTCTAAACATGGTTCATATAAATTCATACAGAGAGGAAACACTGTGACAGAATCTATTAGGGCACAAAGGATTGTCTAAAGTGTAAATAACCCTATGAATTACAGAAACATTTGGGTATAAGAGTGAACCATGTCCTTTCTGTTACTCAATGACTATCAGAACAAACAAGCTTAGGTAGCAAAGAGAAAGTGCTCCCGTGAGACAGTCAAATGCAAAGTGGTATTTGCAAGTCAAACCACGATTCAGTTTTGCATGTAATTTTCTATAACAGGCCCTTTGTGTTAAATTCTGTATGTAGTTTTCATGGAGTTTTTTTCAGTTACATCTACGCGGATTACTCTGCAACTTGCACTTCATTAACAATGTTTCAGGCGATGGTTGAGGTGAACAGAACGTGGATACATCTTCCATAGCTGCTTCAGCTCTGCAGAACCTTTAATCAGTAAGAAATACGACTAACATCATGACTAACTTTAGTTTTCACAGGTTTGTTTTCCCAATAAGATTGCATTTCTGTTCTCTAAAGGGCAAGTATGGGTAGAATTAACCTGGTGAGAAACAGGAGTCCCAGATACAGCTTTGTGACATATGTAGTGAAAAACATCCTGAAGAATCCATCTAGACACTATAATCCTGATAAGTTTTTCCAAGGCTTTTCTGTGGTTTGGGAACACAACTCCCCCTGAACCTCAGGGCAGTGTTTGTTACTTGGCAAAGGCCTTGCAGATTGCTTTTGAAGCCTTCCTGGGTGGAACAAAAACTCTCCATGTTTTTCTTGTGTTTTAGATCTATATGAGTTATCCCTAAACTTCTGAGAAGCTGCAGTGTGATGGCCAAGGAGGTTTTACTAAAACATCTTCTTTAAAGGACAATGCTGTCTATGCAAAAACACTTCCATTGCAGCATACTAGCAATGCTTAGAGGAAAAAAATAAAGAATCTGAATGGTTTGTGGCAATGGCAAAGAGTGCTGAGGATGGACTTGAAGGATTATTATGTAGTGAGAAAACATTTTGACTGCTGGAACCCATCAGGTTCATGTTCAGCCAGTGTTCCTTTGTGTTTGCAGGTGCTTGTTTGTCTCAACCCCTATTTTCTCATTTCAGGTGCATTCGCTCTCTTGAAACACTGAAAGTTCTTTGGAACTTCGCTATTATTTTAAATCACCTACTCTCACCTACAGTGGACAAACGGGCTGTAAAAGCAAGGGTGTCTTTTTTTTTTGTCATGTATGTGATGAGGTCTACATGGAAATTGACCTTGTCATTGATTGTTCTTGTCAGCTTTCAGTTCAGTGATATATAGATATATAGCAGCATGGTGCAAATGTTACTTAGGATCTCAGGACATGGACAAGCCCATGGGACCTGACAGGATACACCCATGGGTGCTGAGGGAACTGGCAAATGAGGTTGCTAAACCACTATCTATTATATTCCA
>JAAGNO010005645.1:0-11311 GCA_033439905.1 Ceryle rudis | reverse complement strand
GTTAATTTGTTAACAATAAAACTAAGGGAATGCTAAGATTAAGGCCTCTGTACAAACTGAAGGAGGAAAAGGAAAGTAGAGCATGAGAGAGTAAAATAGAGAAATGCATATCTAGCATGACATGGAACAAAACTGGAACCTATCCTACCAGGTTCCTTAGAGGTCTGTACTCGGCACTGAAATGCTAGTAAAGCCTCAAACCAACACATCACCAAGATCAGCATACTTCCTTTTCTATCCTTTTGATATCATTTAAAACTTTAAACAAGCTATAAACACCTAGCCAGCATTGCCCAAATAGGTTACACAGCAGGAGCAACACACACGTTTAAGAAAACAGGAACTTGCAATTCCAGCAGAGCAGCAACAGAAAGCTTGACAGGCTTTGATGCCTTGTTTTACCAGTGCAAGGCAATCAGCCAAAAGCATACTTTTAAAAGACAGCGAACATTTGCTAACCAACCAACAACTCTGATGTTCAAAGACAAGAGCAAAAACAAGACACTTCCAAATTTTGTTCATTCTCAAATACAGCATACCAGACAATACTCCAGCTCCACAGAGGACCTCCTACTTTATTTCCAACCACTTTCTGCTCTGTCCTTTGCTATTATTTATTAGCTATCAAACAACTTATTAAAACATACTAAGGCAGTGTTGCTTCAGACATTAGTTTGCACATGAAAAGCAACCTCTTAACATAAAGAATTTATCATAAGACTGCAAGTAGATGACAGTTTTATTGGCACAGATCTACTACTGACAGTCCTTGATTTCATAAAGGAGTTCAGCAAGTAGCACTTAGTTTCCTCTGTAATGCACTGGATCAGTATTATTTCCAAACAAGTCATTCAGAGTCTCTGTCCCCAGAATGAAGAAAAAAGTGAAAAATAATAATGCTTAGTACTTTTGAATTAATAACACACACACTGTCCTTTTAACTAACCAGGGAAAAGTGTGTCAGTTCACAAGATGGTAAACAAGTATTATTTTAATGGACAATGAAAAGTATGTTGAGAGGTTGAGAGCAATGATGTTGCTGTATATACAATTGTGTTTACATATGTATAAGCTTACTAATGCCTCTTATGTAAAATCAAAATTATATTTAACTCTTCCCTACATGGAATGCTTGTCTTGCAATATCCGAAATACGAGAATCCTGTTTCTACAAGTATCTTAAGCCTCTTATAAATACGTAGTCTACTTGTGTTCCAATGCCTAGGTAGTAAAACAAAATTTATTCCATGAAGATCAGTATTTATACAACCTGAGAATTAGAAAATTTCTACCTCTTAAGTGGATATGAAAGCATTCCATCTTACACTAAAAACCCCAGAATTTTAAAAAATTATATTATCTGTGCTTTCTGAATAATAGTCCTTAGAGAAATAAAACCCCCTCTTTTTCATATTATGTATGGCCAGAAAATACTGTGACATGAAACTAGCTGTTTCTGTTGTAAAAGGGAATGCCACAGGAGAGAAAAAAAAACAAAGCTGAACAAGATCAGACAAACACTATGCTAGATTTGGCCAAATTACAGAAACAGGCACTTTCCAAAACACTTATGAAATACACATAAACCAGACTACAAACCTAATAATTAGCAAACAGACCCTAGGCTACAGAGATACACAATGTGACATTACATGTACAAGCAGGTCAGCTTCTCAGAAATGGTTTCAGAGATGTCATTCTGATTGAGACCAAGACCTACAGTGCACCACACTGAATGTGATGTAAGGGGAGAAACAGGACACAACACCAAAAAACCTACACAAACTTCCTTACCCCCAAATTATCACTTGCTCATTTGCCATGTATTTTCAGGCCTCAGGGTTTTTAGGTTTTTTTTGACTGAAATGAAACTCATGGGTAATTTCTTTGGGCACAAAGTTTGTTCCAGACTACACCTCCCAAGCTTGGCCAGGGTATTTATTTTTTTCAAAGATAATGTAAAATATATTTGCTAGAGTTTAATCTGGTTTCTGTGATATATTCTGACCCTTAAGTGTTTAAATCTGCTCTCAACGCGACTGCTTCTAGAATCTCACTCTTCTCTAATATAATTACTGGTAACAGCAGCTCTGAACAAATGATAAAAGCACAACTCAAAAGGTATAACAGATTAACATATATACAACATTCTTGTTTACATACAACTAAAAAGAAAATTCCAATGACCCACAATTCATTCTGCCTGTTCAACAGTTTCCAAAGTGTGATCTTAGGACAACTTCCATTAAATTAACTGACTTACATCTCTAGTGTTTCCACTGTATACCCTCATTTCTGACATCTGTCAGACACACGGAATACTGTCTCTTACATGGAAAACCTACTAATAGCCCTGAGGTGCATAAGACTGTTCTACATGGCTAATAGATACTATCAACCCAAAACAGCAAGTTTTTAATTTATTAGCTGCCACTGACTATAAAAAGACTGCAACTAGCAGCAGCACAGAGGTGAATGGAAAATAAGGCAAGAACATAAAGATACATCAAACTGAGACTACCAAAACCTCAAGACAAAATTTGGCAAGAAAAGAGCAAGTGATGCAGGATCTGAGTGCCCTAAAAGGAAGGCAGCTCACATGCAAGCCAACTGCAGACTTCTGCACCAGATAGCTGCAGCTAATGTTAAGCACACAGAGCTTGTATGATGTTTTAGACTTCTCTAATTCCAAACCATAACCATTATAATTCTAATGCATATTCTATTTCTGACACCCATCTTGATGAAGTTACTGGCAAAACTTAGGATTTCAGCAACAGCCCTAGCGTACCAGGGCCTCACAAATTTCGAGAACACACCTGGCAAATTCTCTGCTAGAATATGGTAGAGGACAAACTAAATATTACTCAAACCTAGCAAGCTTTAGAGATTGAGAGGTCTGACATCCCTCCCATCCTAGTTGCTCCTGAGTATTAGTTGTCCTTGCTTACACCACATCTACAACATAAATTCTGGAACATGGACAACAGTTTCTCATGTCTTACATTAAATCCCTAGCATAATTCTGTATAGTATTTTAATTGGTCTACTTTGTCAGAAGAGACTTTTTAAGAATTTTTAAGAATGTCTTGAGGTCAATTCAGTGACTTCTGATGCAGCTTTTGGTTCATCATAAGCTACTGAACCATTCACAGCAGTGAAACACAAACAGCATTTAATCTACGTGTAACTTAGACTACAACTTCTTGTCCTACTTGACTGTGAAGTAGTCACATCATGATTTGTTCTTCATCATTTTAAAGTCTGCTTGCAAAAAACTAACTTGTATTACCTGATTAACTCTTGATAGGGCTTTTATGAGTTTATTATGTTGCTGTAATTTCAGTATGCTTAAAAAATGAATTTTTTAAACTTAACACATATAGCCCCAGCAAACCTTATTTGTGTTCAGTACTTGCTTCTTTTACTGTTACCTTGGGGACTTGAATTAAATGCCAACTGTCCACTCGTACAACACACTATCAAAAACTAGCTACATGTACCATCAAGTAAGAAAGGGGAAGGGAAAATCTGGTGGCAGAAAAATAGCACATGGTAATATTTTTATGTCATCCCAGATTTTCAATGTATAAATACCTACTTGACACAGCTGACCCCTATATGGAAAATATTACATTATTTTAGATTTTGAGGACTCTTTAGTGCAGAGTTCTAAGAAGTGGTCACTGTAATAATGACGAGTGTAAGCTGTCATAATGGAAGATAGCAATGCAATAGCAGCTGTATGGTAAGAAGGCAGCACCACATATTAAGTGATCAATGCCAGAAAAGTTCTTCCTAAAATTCAGCAGGCTATCAGGTTCTGCTGTGAGCTATGAAGACCTGTATCCCCTTCACAGGTTAGCACACTATCTACAAATTTTCTCCTTTTGAGTCTGGATGAAATATCACTGAGACAGAGTTAATGGCAAAGAATCCCACAGGCTGGCTGCATGTTACACAGTGCTTTGGGGGCAGCTTCTCAACAGATCAGGGAATTTTATTTAGTCATCAAACAATGTGCAACACCTGTGAACGCATTCTTGTTGAGCCTGCAATCGAGTTAAAAGCCGAGAGATGATTCATCTACAAGATAAAATGCACAGCACTAATGAAAGACAAGTTCTCAAACAACCACCTACACTCAAGTAATGCATTAACCCCGGACATTACTATACTCAAGTTTATGCTTAGCTTGTGGTCTTAAATTATCCAAAGTCAGTAACTACACTATAGTCATTAGGCCCATTAAATCCATTCCAGTTCATTTAAAATTTGCATATTTCAGACCAGTGCACACAAGGCACAGAATAAGCATTCCATAGAACAGGCATGATGAAAGCTGGTGCCCTTCAGAAATAATCACTGCAACATTGACTGTGTTAGAAACACATATGCTTACTATCATGGAAACTGTCTAAAATCCACTGAAGAATACCAAACTGTTACCAATACCACGGAAGTGCCACAGACAGGCTTTGTTAGCAGACAAGGATCTGTTCCAGCTCTTATCTGGAGCGCCAGAGGACAACTCCTGTAAAAAACACATGGTACTAGAGAAAGAAACTGACAAATACTCTACCACAAGACAGACTAAGCAGAAGATAAGCTATAAAAGATCAGTAAGTTCTTCCAAAAGAAAACTGAAGGATGAAGATCTTCTGTAAACCATTCAGCAGTGAAAAGGCTGAAGTGGCATAGTTCCCAGGTGAGCCTTGTTCTGAACACTACTCAAAGTACTAATAAGTTCTTCCCCAAAGTAAAATATATACAGGTAATACTCCAAAATACCATCGTCTAAACTTTAGGATTGATACTTAGCTCTGAAACAGACTACAAAGCAAGCCCTGACAGCCATGGTTGCATAGTAATAACTAATGACTAACTCTCCGGATCAAGACTAAGCTCCACAAACTCTGTAGAGTGAAAGGAAAGCAGCAGTCTACTACAGAAGGTAAGAGCCTCTCCAGCAGCAAGCATACACAGACCAGCCCTGCAAGACCAAGCAGACTTTGTAAATACCCTCTTACATTAATCTGCAGTACAGCACAGTGTGGCTGGTCTTCAGTACAGCTGGGAAAAACACTGTAGTTGTGACCACACTACAGTACACATACCACATCTACCTGGAGATTATTTGAAACAAAATTAAGTACATCAAAATCAAGAGGGACAGAAGAGGCAAAAAGAGTTGAGCAGTACCCTGAGGCACTCTTGATGAAGGGTATGAATGAGCGAGGGGTACTCAGGAAACTGAAAGCTTTGGCTCCTGTAAGGTAGCAGGCTCTGTACTTCTCCCAGGCTTTACAGCAAAGAGATTTTTATTCCAGCTGCGCTAACCCAGCTTGCGCTGAGTTGGCCCCAGAAGACCCAGTCAACAATCAAGACAATTACAGGCAAAATGATTCACGCAACATCTCACTTCAGATAGCTCTCCTCCAGTGGTAATGTAAATACAGAACAGCTAATATTTTTATTTTGTTCTTCAAGTTTAAACAGCACTCAAAATTAGTCAAGCAGTATAGACCCCAACAGAGAAACTATAATTGAGAATTATACTTAATTTCAGATAATGACTAAGAGTATGAAGTTTCCCAGTATCTCTATTACTAGATAAACATTTCAGAAAAACCTGAAGCACTAGACAAAACCATAAAACCATCCACAATACAAACAGCCCCCAAACTGTAGATGTCTGTCAAACACAAACAGGACTTTACACTGATGAGAGATAGTTGGGAAAAAGAATGAAGTGTGTCAGATGAAGGCTACATACATAGTCAAAGCACAGTTTTTTCTGCAAGTGCTAAGGATTAAGCAGGACTCCAATAATCAAATTGACTTCGTAACTGAAGTAATTTAGGCTTCTAAAAATACTTCTAGATTAATTAAGAGTACCTTATGGAGCTGAAGACCCCACGAACAACATTTCATCTATGTAACCATACACATAAAGAAAATTCTGCTTTCCTTTGATCTTTTGCTAATTGAAACTTACAAATCAGGAATGAAACTATGCACTCTTCAGTGACTCAAATCTTCCCTTATAATTGAAAGATGCAAGTAAATACAACTATGAACCTCAGGTAGCACACAAAGTTTTACTCATTGGGGGTTTTATTTTGTTTTCTCTACAGCAGGCCATAAGAATGTTTGTTCTCAATTCTTTGAAATTAGGATTGTTAACTCTTGCCTTCCAATAGAAAGAGAATAGGAAGGTGAAAGACTTGCACTTTTTGGTTAATTTTAAGCCTATTTCAGTGTCTGTTTGACTTACTGAATCAAAACTGGACACATTTCACCTCTACCCTTGAAATACTATAATGAAAGTATATTGCTCAACTTATCAGTTCCTGCAATACAATTATGAGCTATCATGAATATTTCCTTATGTCTTACATATTTTCCTTACTGATTCAGTCTTTTCCAGAATTAAGACATTGAGAACTATTGATACCTTCAGATTGCTGTTTCTATTACTCATTCTTCATCTTATAGTTAATACATCAAAGCCTAACCAAATCAGTTGGTTACTGAGTAAGTAGGATGTTTTTTGCCATTTCTCATCCCCAAGAACACAAATCTTCAGTAAGTGCTTCCACAATACTAAAGAGGAATTGATTAAGTCATGCATTTGCTGACATAAAAACCAGATAAAGTTAACATCACTTCTAATGCTTCAAATGAAGCCTTGCATTTAGCACTACCTGACAGTAATCCCTTCTGATATTTCATTTTCCCAGTTTTCTCTTGGGAAAGCATAAAGTTTTTTCTCTGCTGTCAGAAGTTTGAAGAACCAGGAACTCCCTGCTTGCACCTCACATTTAGTACTGTATGCTCCCATACCTTTCCATGGAGCATGGTGATGCTTTTAACTGAACTCAAGGAGCTCAGCTTTCTGCATGCAGGAAAAAAGGGCACTCCTTTTCCACCACCTTTCACAAACCAACATTCATCACTTTCGCCCTCCACTTCTCACTTTGCAAATTATCCAGAAAGTGCAGAAAAGCTTTCACAAATAGTAATTCTCATGGTGCCACAGCTCCGCATGGCTCAAAAACCCCACAGAAACACCCATGTCACAGGGCAAGCCTCAGATGCCTGCAGTGAGCTAAACAAGCTCAGAAGTGCAGAAGACAACCCTTTTACTGCTTATCCACACTGTGTTCGCTGCAAAATCCCACCCACAGTAGCAGCAGGCAGTAGTGAGTTATTTATAGGGGAGAAAGCTAGGAAATAACGTCAGAGAAGCAGAAGAGTGGAAGCCCTGCTCTTCTGTACCACCAAAACTGCAAAACATCTGAGCTACAGAGTATGAAAGAAGATCAAACATGCAGTGGTGACTAAAATAAAAAAAACAAGCTAGTGGAACTAAAGAGAAATACCTGTAACAAAGATTCAGTAGAAGTTTCAGCACTTAGAGGTACCAAGATACAGCCCTATTCCAGGACTTCACTACACAGATGACAGCATTACATACCTATCCCTTCTTCGACATACATATGATAATAAATTTTGTGTTTAATTATGTTCTGTCTTGCTCTCATAGTCAGCATCAGATTTGAGCTATATTTTCACATAGAGCACAGCATAGTTACCTAAAAAAAATTCACACTATGAAGACTCACACTTCTACTCTGTTAGTAACAAAACCTGACTTCCCAGAAAAATGGGATCTTAATCAGACCTGAGGTTGCAAACATAAACCATAAAGACCTAATAGCTCACAGCAAGAAAAACCTCAAGACTGCACATAGCATCTTTTTCTCTGTTCCCTTCACCTTTGCACATTCCAGTTATCACTTCCGTAGTGTGCTTTATCTGGAGGCAAAAACATTCCCATGCGCTTATTTAACACTAGGTCACTGAAAAGCATGTTTAAATGCAAGACCTGAATCTGAACAGAAAAAAATCTGGATCTAGCACATAACCATGCTGCTTTATTAGATCTTTTCAAGTGTCCATGACAGCTGAAGCAGACACCTTGTTGACTCCCAGAAGAAAAAAAAACAAAAAACAAAACAAAACAAAAACAAACCAACAAACAAAAAAACCCACACACCACCAAACCTCCTGAGGAGCAGCTAGGGTACAGCTGAACAAGACAACTCATCCCGACAACTCATAACTAGCAAGATGTTTCTGTTCCTTCCCAGCAACTCTTCCCTTCCTCCTCTTCCAGCACCATGCTCATCCAATTCATTCTCAACGTGACTCATTCTCCACACTTTTGCAGAAAACTTTTTTCAGTGGATTTTTTTTTTCCTTGTTGAACTGCTATGTTGAGGGATCAGCAGTTGTCACTGCCAGCAAAAGGAAGAAGGCAGGCGGGAGATCTCCCCCTTCAGCAGTAACAAGCTGCTCGATCAGCTTAGCCAGCTCAGACAAATCAGTCCAGGTGACAGAACAGATGCACAGATCTCTTCTACCTGATCTTGTCCTGTTTAAAAACAGTTGTATCCTCTATAGACCAGTACTATCATAGGAGCTGATAGCTCTGATGACACCAGCTCAATACTATCTAAAGGCCTATAAATCTTCATCAAGCAATAATTTGCCAGAGTAACTGACATTCTCACAGCCATCTCTGAACTGGAAAAGAAAACAAGAGTCAAAGTAATCCCAGACACAGAGGCCTCCCTCCACTGCATATTACAATGCTTTTCCAACTTTATAATCCAAATTTCCAACAAACATAAAAAAAGACCACCTTAAAGTTGAATCAACAAGTAGTAGTAGTTGCATCTCAGGGAACAGCTACTACAGTTCTTCACTAAGGCAACCCCAGAGCCTGGCATGCCCTCAAAAAAGAAATAAAATAGGTATTAGTGTGACATCTTGTCAATGATGGCTGCTCACGCTAAAGAACTTAAATTCACCTGCAGGGGACAAGCAAGTGTGTTCTGGACAGCGAGCGCTTCATGGTGTGACAAAATCCTCTTACAAAATAATCATTTCACCCTACGTTCCCTGTGCTCCCTTCTGCCTGTAGAAGGCAGCTATTTAAATCAGTTTTGCTTCAAAATTCCTCTATGGGCAATATTATCTTATTTAAAAAGTAAACACCATGATAATGGCAAAATTCTTCAAATACAAAAGAAATCAGAATGCTGCACAAGCTGCAAGGGTATATAGCTGTATGTTATCAAAGATGCACCATGGTCTATGAAGGAAATCACTGGAAATAAAAATAGTGTTTGCTCATGTTTCATAATATTTGCTTACACTTTGTGTTTAACTGCAATGAAAACTATGTAAGACCAACAACTTACTTTTAGGATGTGTTCAGAATGTAGTTACTCTTTCTAATGTTTATATATTAAGCACCTTAACTTCCAACAGATCCTATACTACTGTGTAAGGTGCTTACAGTCTCTTTTCTTATTGTCTTAAGCTACACTAAAAAGTGATATGGAGGTACCAGGGACAAAGAAAAATGAGGAAGCAAAAGTAGTATTTAAGAAGAATCTTAATGAAATGGTTACTAACTTATCAGAAAACCTCTTACAATTAATTAACCGTTTTTATGAATAGCTGTCTTTGAGTATGGTAAAAAAATAATAGGGGAAAGAGTGAAAAAACAGGAAGGGAGTGACATTAAAAAAGCTCCTCTTAAGAAATCTGTATACAGTCTTACGAACCAAGTGACGACTGACTTCCTGAGGTCTCATTTACTAATAGCTTTGGTTTCAGAAGTAAGGCATTGCAAGCTACTTGCTTTTAGCTTACAGGATTCTCTGTCCAAAGCACAATGAGGAAGAAAGAAAAGTACAATTACAATACCTTAGGAAAAGATGATTTTTTTTTTCTTACCTATGACAATTTATGGTACTCTCAATCTTCATTTACTCTATTTTAAACAGCCACCAAAAACTCTTGGAGCCACTAAACCACAGATTTTTCTAAGGTATCTAGGAGGATCTTTCCTTCTTTGCACTATTGGCCTGGGAGTCTACAAACAGAAAGAAGACTCAGAGTATTTTCCTGACTCTTTACTATGCTGTAGCCCCATTATGATAAAAGCACCATGCAGATGTAGCCTCTTGTCTACGCAAGCAAATTCAGATCATTTCTCCAGAGAAGATTAAGTGCTCTAGACATCTCTTTGCCGCCACCTCAGATGAAATTATGATACGCATGACTAAAACAGATCTTGTTGCTGGTTTTTCTCCCAAATATTGCATCACTAACAAAATTGTACTATTTCCTATGAGGTGGTGGGACAAGCTTGAGTCACTAACTCCAAGTTTCTCTAGATCCTTATATTGAAATCTTACAAACTCACGCAGCACTACAACAACAACAACAAAAAAAAAAACCACAACAAACCAACACCAGAACCAAAAACCAACCCCAAACATCTCCCATCCAGATTTTCTTTGGCCAGTTCCCATTTATAGCCACATTAGATCATTTTCCAACTCCTAGGCCACCACATGTGGTCATCTGATCCTCTTTCCGAATCGCTGCAATTGCTCTCTCTCATACATGAAGTTTTATTCCAGTGATGCACTTGCTTTCCCTACCTTCTCTCTCACTGTATAGTTAAGTAAAAGGCAGATGTTTACTTCATATTGGGTCACCAATCAAATTCTTAGATTTATTTTTGATTCCTTGGAAGATTATCTTCATACAGTCTCCTCAGGCTCAGATATTTAGAAAAAGATCTCATTGCTCTTCTGTCCATTCATTTTAACAGATTAAAAAAAAATAAAAACCAAAACCTAGTATAGTTCAGGTGCTGAGGTGCTGCTACTGTTGTATTCCACATCCATCAACGTTATCGCGTTTCCGTGAATTGCCTACGTTTGCTTTTCTTCAATTGTTATCTCCTATGTTCAACAAACGCCTTGTTGACAGAGAGGCTTTGTGCTGCAGCTTTGCACACACACGGCAAAGCAGAGCCCACCGTAACGCGAGGACACAGCATCCCGGTAACACGGGAAGGAGCGGAAAACTACCCCGGACACACATCTGTATACACACACGGAGCATCAAATGTCGCCCTTCGGTAAAAGCGGAGGCCTCAGGGCAAGCACAAGCACTCCGGGAGACAAACTGCCTCCTAGGAGCCCACCGAATGCGCGGAGGCAGCCCCGACTCCTGATAAGCACACGGGCCCTGAGCGCGCACCCACCGCCACCGGCGGTGGCCACCCACCGCCGCCGCCGACCACCGCGGCCCAGCCCCTACCCTGGGGAGCCTCGGGGCGGCCAGGGCCCAGCCGGAGCCACCGGCGGCTGTCTCTTCCGCCTCCCACAGCCGCTACGGCCGCCAGCTTGCCCTGAACCACCAGCGACAGCCAGGGGAC
>JAAGNO010005639.1:24461-36011 GCA_033439905.1 Ceryle rudis | reverse complement strand
GGTGTCCGAGCTCGCTGCCCGCTCCCGGCGCTGGCGGTTGGGTTTATCCGTCTGTGACTCGCCGGGTGCCGCGGGTAAGGAGCCGGTTCCGCCTGGCAGAGAACTGCTTCAGCAGCTGCCCCGCTTGTCTTGCAGGCCTGCCGCGCTTGGATTGCGGGGTTTAGGGGACATTGTAGCTCACAGAGACCCCACGGGGAGCGCTGCGTCCAGCTCTGGGGTCCTCAGCACGCGAAAGACATGGACCTGTTGGAGCAGGACCAGAGGAGCCACAGCAAGGATGCGAGGGCTGGGACCGCTCTGCTGGGAGGACACTTTGAGAGCTGGGGTTTTCAGCCTGGGGAGGAGAAGGCTTCGGGGAGACCTTATTGTGGCCTTTCAGTACCGAAAGAGGGCCTTCTGCAAAGATGGGGACAGACTTTAGCAGGGCCTGTTGCAATAGGACAAGGAGTGATGGTTTTACACCAAAAGAGCGGAGATTTAGACCAGAGAGAAGGGAGACACTTTTTACAGAGAGGGTGGTGAAACACTGGAACAAGTTGCCCAGAGAGGTGGTAGAAACCCCATCAGTGGAGACATTCCAGGTGAGGTTGGATGAGGCTCTGAGCAACCTCCCCTAGCTGCAGGTGACCCTGCTCGGTGCAGGAGGGTTGGACCAGATGACCTTTAAAGGTCCTTTCCAACTGAAACTGTTTTACGATTCTCTAGAAGATGGGCTGTGTGTGCCCAGCTCTGCTTGTCGGTGACAGTTCGTAACAAAGAAGGACTTCTGGCTGGCATCACGTGGTTAACTTATCAGCGAACTATAAGTGTCCTTATGTTACCCTAAAACTCCAGGCTATGTCTAAGATGGGTTTTTATTCCTGGATAGCATCTCTACAGTATGGCTACAGTATGGCTTCTTCCATATTCCTGCCCAGTTACTGCCCATGCAGTCGTTATCTTCCTGGCAGCACTGTTGCTGCAATATCCTTTTTCTGTCACCCTGACACATCCGAGCGTCCTCCGCTTCTCTCCGCTCCATCCAGAACACAGCTGCAAAGATCACCTTCATTAGCCTGTCCTGTTGACTGTGTCACCCTTGGTGCACCACCACCACTTCACCTGCTTTATCACAGCACGCTACGCATCTTGTTCTCACTCCTGGCCAGTTGCAGTGTACCCACACTGTATCCCATTAAGAATCCATCGGAATCTATCACATACTTCTCCAGTACTCAAACAAGCCATTTTAAGCTCTCTCATGTGTTTCCAACTTGGTTTTGCCATGAAGCTTACAATTTATTGCAGTGGTGAGACTGCTGGTGTGCTGTGCGCCCAGCTTTGCAGCGTTGCCTCATCGTATTTTCCCATCTGCCTCTTCCCATGCATTGCCTCTAGGCTCTGGGTTGGAAGCTCCTTGAGACAGGCAGTTGGGTTTCTCATTTGGAAGAGGCATGGAAAGGGTGTGCTGGGTGTGGGACAGGTTCCGTTTGGAAGCCTGGAGCAAAGCAAAGGATTAAGCAAGAGGCAGCCTCTGCCTGTAGTGCTTGGTCACTACCACTGGTATTTTTTCCTGCCCAGCAAGCCGTGGCTGGTGGCAGGAGCTGTGAGCGGGTGCCGTGGCTTTGTCAGGCACAAGTGGATGTCTGTGTCCAGAGCTGAGGCTTCTCCTCCGTCCCAGCCCCACAGGATACAAATTTCTCAGGCTATCTAAATCCCTCGGAGCTTCCCCACCACCTCCGCACGAGGCTGGGCTGCAAACGGCGTGCCTGCCCTCGCCGTAGTGGGAATCACCTGTGCTGAGAGCCGTGTGCCGTGCTGGTGGGGTGTAACAGGCGGCAGCACCGTTCGGCAAGGGACACGGGGAGAAGATGATGACGCTTAATTTTCGGGCTCGCTCGATGCTGTCATTGGAAGCAGCAGGCATCCATTCTGAGTGTTTGGTCAGTATTTATGGGATCAGACATCTGCTAATAGCAGAGAGGTTTAAATTGTGGGATACAGAAACACTCCAGAAGCAAATGTCTCCAGTATTCATTTCATTTCAGCGCTCACACAGAGTCACTAAAGCCCAGGCTGTCATTTACCACCTGAAACTGGCTCTCGCGGGAGAAAACACAGGGAGAAGCATCTGCAGCGTAGCCGAATCCTCTTACCCATGCCCAACAGGGCTTCTCAATGGGGAGAAGTGTTTGCAGCATAGCCTGCCCAACAGGAATGTGGGGGGCTTTTCTGGAGTATCCTGTGTGCGATGCCTCTGGGAGCTTCTGGATCCAAACTAGACGGACATGACAAATGCCTCCTGGATATAATGGTTCTCAGGCGCAGCAAAAGGAGAGGAAGACTTTTGTAAACAATAATCCGTGCAAGCTGCAAGAGTAGCATTTGCATGAGCTCTCGGGGCCCTGAGACGTGGAGATGGATGGAATTTATAAACTGGGGATGGGTGTTTCCTACGTCGCATCTCTCTCAGCAGTATTATTCCATGAAGCTCTCGGTAGAAGACATATATGTTCATCAAAACATTTTGTAGCCCTGTTGTGCAGGGATTAATATCAGATAAGAAAGTCCAGGCCACGTGTACTTTGTTCTTCCCAGAAGATTTCTGAGTCCACAAATAGAAAGGAGCCCGGAGGAGCATATGACCATTAAGTAACTTAATATTCCCGCAACTTGCTGCAATTTTGTCATTTCATACATGGTTTGCACAATCATTCACAGGAGATGCATTTCTTCAGAAGCAGGCAGCAGTTATTTGTGCTTCCAAAGGCAGTGCCTCAATCTAGAGATGTACAGATATATTTTTTTGATATATAAATGCTATCAGTCAGCGTCACATGGGACATTACAGAGAAAGTCACTGAACGCGGTGGATGGTTTTCCATCACCCAGTATGTGCTGCAGGTTGCGCTGCCGTGGGGGTGTAGCTAATAATGCCTCACCCCTCCTTGCAGCAGTGGCATCGTGTGAAACCCTACAAATGTGCACCCTGTCCTCACTGCTGAGGTCCCCCATGCTGTCCGCTCTCATTATCCAAGGATTTTTTAGGACTACAATCTTTAGGGACATCTGTTTGCAGATGCTACTTAGCAGTGATCATAGAGTGCCTTCAAGAAGCAGAGAAGTATGTGAGTGAGTATATGAAGTGACCAGAACTTTTTGGGAAGTGGCCATCAGTTGGATGAAACTCACAAGGGCAGAGATGGGTTCTCCGTTTTGGTGCCTTCAAATGGGGCTGCATGTACCTTTCTGGAAGGAACTGACTACCCCACAGTACTACAGTATGATGCAGTATAGGGAACTTACTGGACAATGCAGCACTGTAACTGGAGGGAACTGAAGGAGATATGGCACTCAGGAGGTCAGATTAGAAACCCATCTGCCCTCGTGCCCCCAGTCTCTGGAGAAAGAGGTAGCAAGATACCAGCCCCAACTGCAGCTTCTGACACTGAACAAGTCCACCTCATTTTTGAGACAATCACCCTGTTATGCTCATGCCAGCCTGTTCTGCTGGAAATGCCAAGTTCTATTTTGTGAATAACACATATGAAGACTGTGGAGTCAGAAGCTCCTTCAACAGAGAAAGACTGATTCATTTTTCTGAAGGTAGTGTGGACCATTTTGACTTTCACCACCACGAGAATGAGAAAGGCCATCTCCATAAACGTGATTCCCCTCCATAAGAAGGGGAGTATTGCTGCCTTGCAATATTAGCCACCCACAGAACTTCTTCACGTGCAGTGAGCTGCAGGAGGGGTTTAGCACAGCAGAGCCTTCTCTCTTCAACATGACCATAAAATCTTACCATGCCCTGAGCATTCCCCATCACCGTCTGCTCTCAGCTCCACCACTGTACGACCGGAGTGACCCTGTGCATTGCACAGTCAGTGGTGTGTACAGAGCCTTTCCATCTGCCCACGGGAACCTTTAGGCCATGCCCTGCTTTAAGGGAGTCGATGTTTGAGGCAGCCAAGGACACGGAACCTGCGCCTGTGTCAACTGCGACCCTCTTCCCGGGCAGGAGCACTGTTAGACGAGTGCTGTGCAGGGAACCAAATGTGTTGCGCCGAACGTGTTTTGTTTTACATTAGGCTTATAATTTTAGGTCTGATGTTTGGTTTGGAAGCTCAAAGCCGTGCTCAAGCCCACAGCTGCCAGCTCTAGAGCAGGCAGTGGTGTAATAGTCATTTAATTCCTCGGTACTGTAATCTGATGGCGGGATGTGCTCCCAAGCTGCTTTTAGGTCTGACTGGGGAACGAAATCAATCACAGAACGCACATTACAAGAAAAGCGCTGTTGGTGTCAATTACCTAAGCTCTGCGAACGTAACTCTTCTAATTTCCTGTTAAATCAGTAATGTTACCAATCTCAGTCTATTATTTTAATTAGGACTGTGACTGCAGTTGCTAGGAGCCAAGCGAGCACAGACAAATGCGAATGTGTAATTAGTCCCACAAACGAGTGGCAAGTTGAAAGTGTCAACATCATGGATAGTTACAACATGGGGTGCAGCAGGAGGCCAAGTGGTTTGGGCCAGATTCTGATCTCACTGGCCTCGGGCACCAGCCCAGGCAACTCCACCGAGGTCACAGTTACCCCAGACATGAGCTGGGGTTAGGGAATCTGCATCTGGCCCCTGGTCATCACAGTTTCTTGGAGCTTCACCCTGGGTTATTTTTAAAATAACTGATGTCCCATCTCGTTTGATTAATTTATTTTTTGTCTTGCCATAATGTCTCCTCAGAGCCAGTTATCCTGCAGCGAACGCCTCAGTCAGGTTAGCTGAACAGGGGCGTTCCCAGCGACAGCCAGCATCAGATTCCAGCCCTCCCCGGGGACCGGAGCCCCTAGGGTGGGAATGGAAATGCTTGGCTCCCTCCTCTCCCTTCCGAGCTGTGAAAGAAAACTCTCAGCTTCTGTCACATCTGACTGCCTCATGCCTCCCCAGAACAGCATGTGCATTGACAAGGGAGGCAGGCGTACCAGCGGCAGAGCTCCATTAGCTACCAACCTCACTGAAAAAAAAACAAGCCGAGGACAGAATCCCTGGCTAAATATAGCGATGAACTGGGAGAGAAACCGAGGTGGCAATGCAGCTCCATCAAAATTAAGAATGAAAATCTTAAGCCACTGGCGGTTGATGACGGCAGGCTGTTCACAGCAAGCCCCATACTCCTGAAGGCCCAGCTGGCCGTCGGTACCTAGCGCAGAGTGGCACAGGAGGGAGAACACTGCTTTTATTAGCACTTGGCTATTGGTCAGCCGTCCACGCTCCACAAATAAATGAATGGGCTGGGTGCGTGTCATCCCAGTTCACGTGTTACAGAAATAACACTGGACTGGAACCAGAGTTAACACAGCTGAAATTTGGGATGCAGCTGCCTTTGAGAGAGGGAGGATGGCAGAGCCTAGTTAGGCTGTTACCTGCCGTTGGAGGCAGCCTGATTTACAGGTCCATCCATCTTCTGCCCTCTAAGTTCCTTGCTTTAATAGGTGGCCCTCCCACTTCACAAGGTACTTCTTTTGGAATAAATAGACTGGGAAAAAGTCAAAGGCTTGGTGTATATTAGATGGACTGATTCAGTCTCTTTTCTGAAACAAAAATGCTGTAGAAATAGTACGATCGAGAGAGAGTACCGCGAGGTTTTTGTGCGAAGGTTATTCATAGGGGACCTGAGGACCCTGTAGCAATACTGTGGCAACATGACCATTGCAATACCCTAGGTCCTGGTACCTCACTTGGTGCTGGCTATGGCTTCATGCACTTACTCATGGGTTGGTTGGGTTGGGTTTTTTCCCCCACTCTTGCAGGTCAGGCACAATTTCTGGATGCATTAAGCTTTGAGTCCAGTTCCTCAGTGACAGAGACTGACATTCCCTTGTAACAGCTGCTGCGATTTTGCAGTGGGTGCCTTTCCTCAGACATTGTTTTCTTCCCTCTTACTTTCCTGTAGTCCTACAGGAAATCGCTTTAACCAAAACCACATTGCATGTGTGTTATATAATAATCCGTTGTTACTGTCACCAATATGTTTTCAGACGACTTCAGCCCTAGCCCAATGCATGTGTGTTCTTGTGATGGAAAAGCCATCAGCCTGCCCAGCTGAGCAGGGAAAAGGGGACCACTCGTGATGATCAGGCGCCTGGTCCATCCCAGAGAGAGCTCTGGACTGGGTGGCTGTTGCCTCAAGCCTCTGAGTTGTTGCAAGTCAGTTTACTCATAGCCTGGATCAAAGAGCCCAGAGGCTGGGTAGAGCTGCCTGCTGCTTACATGCACCACAAGGTGCCTGTTTTGTGCAGAAAACACTCGTCTGTCGAGAACTGCCATCTCTACGTCCTTCTGGCCTGAATGCAGCATGGCTGCTGCAGGGGCCGTGTCTGCCAGCATGCTGCAGCATGGTATGTGCTCCTGTCATCCTTTACTCCAGCGTTCAGCAGGAGGGGAGGTGTGAGGCATCTGTACAGTCCCGGCTCCGGGCTGGCCAGGCAGGTTCCTTGAACCACTGAGCGGCCCTTTGAGGTGAAGAGTGGTTACCCCGTGATTAATGTCTGTGTGATGTCATGGATATATAAAGACATCCATAGCCATAAGATTGTGCAACGAGCTTGTAATGTGCATGTTAATAAGGCTATTAAGGTTTACAAATATTCTGCTCTTCCTTACAGTTTATAATTTAATTAATTGCCAGTTAATTGTCTTATTTTCCCCCTGTGATTGATGTCACTGAGTGGGATTAGGCAGCATCAGATGACAGAGGAAGGAGGAATGAATACAGCATCCTGTGATGGTATGAGAGGAGATGTTTTTATGGACAAATCCTTTCTGACATGGATGAATACCTCAATGAGATATCACGGAGTATCAGCTCAATACATATTGTAATGGGATCATTAGCGGAGGTACCAGCTGTGTGAGGTTTGTATTCACAAGCCATGAGTAAGTAACGGGGAAATATTGGCTCCTTGGAAATGTTTGCCAAGCATAAATCTTCCCCTTTTTACAGAGCTGGTGCTCAGTTTACAGAAAATGGCAAAATATTCTCAAAGGCCTGTGGGACTGCTCCAGCTACCCCTGAAGTCAGTCACGGCAGGGGAGCCTTTGGTGGAGGAAGGGAACCTAAACACAGCCCTGTTGGGCAATATTTTTCCATGGGGAAAGAGTAAAGAGGAGGGTCTTTTATCAGCATGTGTGGGCCAGGCAATGTTTCCATCCCTAAGCCAAGAGGCGTTTTTATTTCTGAGCAGGGAAGGTGGGATGGCTGTGCAGACACTGTATCTTCTCTCTCCCAGGAGCAGGATTTGGAGTCTGTCACCAGGGTTGTTCACACCCTGCCCACCCCAGATGAATCTTTGATTGATGGGTCTGCGCTCACAGGCGTCTGGACATGCTGGGACCACCAGTCCTTCGGGTCTCGTCATGCATGTGGAGTGGGGCAGCTTGTAACCATGTCAGCCAAGTGGGTCACTGAGCCTGAGGCTGGCTCTTGATCTGCACTCTGTGGAGTGTGAAGCTCGAGATGCTGCTGAAGGTACTTCGAGGATTTTGCCTTCTCTGAGTCATGCTGGGTGACCAAAGGCAGGCGGCTCTGGGTGGGGGAGGCATGCCTTTAGCTCCTGAAGCCCACAGTGGTGCCAAGTAAGGGCATCCAGGGTAATCAGAAACCCAGTCCTATGTGACTTTTGACCGGACTTTGATTGCGTTTCAGCAGAACAAACCTGGTGCAATTCCAGCGGCTCTGGCGTGAGCAGGATCAGACTGTGAAACTGAGCTGAACAGCAGATAACCTGTATGCTCCCATCTGGGTGGGTGTGCGACGTATCGGAACGCCTGCATAAATCAGCACGAGCTAACTAGGTTACTTCGGAGGCTGTAATTGGAACAAAGAGTTATCCAAACTGCATCTGTCCCTTTTAATTCATTCCTTCCATTTTCGGGGCTTAGCCTTTAGAAACAGCTATCAGTGATTACATAAAAGAGATTAGCTAACAGTGCTGCATAAATCAAGGCCAGTGCAAGATGTTTCCTACGTGTGTTGTGAAACCCAGGGCTCGTAGAGGACAAGTTCCTCCTTGGGGAGCCAGGCGCCCCTCACCCAGCGCGGCCCATGGTGCAGGAGCTCAGCGGGGCCAAGGGCCAAACCTTCCTTCTTCTCAAAAGGGTCTTTCAGAAAAAGTACCTCTCAAAGAAAACATGTGCATGGTGGGGGGGGAATGGTCTGCCCCGGGTTTGTCTGATGTCTTTTTTTTTTCAGAAGAACAAATTTTCTAGCCAAGATACATGATGGAAACAATGAAAGAAAGGAAGGGGCAGGAGAACCTTATTGTGAACCAGATTTCCATGTGTGAATGCAAATCAATCTCACTGCTGAAGGAAGAACCAAACCAGAATGTGTTACATTTTCTCTTCTAGTGCAGTTGCTAACAAAATATCTTCGTGCAAACACTGTTGGATGACTCAACAAATCTTTTTCTTTGTTTCTTTTTTTTTCATTTTGAGGGAATTTCACAATTTTTCCTCTGTTTGTGATTCTGTTGACATGAAGGGTGAGGTTGTCTTAGGGTCAGGGAGTTGGAATTTCCCTTCCAGTGTTGTCTTACTGCTCCTCTCCTTTTTTTCTTACTTTTTTTTTTTTTTTTTTGACTGCAGGTCAGAGCAGATCTATAATGAGGTTGGTGGGTGAAGGCTCAGCCTTGCTCTCCTATTCGATCTGCCCTGGATAGTGCCAGTTCCTTGATGGGAAAGTACCTGATTCAGCATTGTCCTTCCACCCCATCATCAACATGTCTGCATCCCAGGTTCCCTAAGGAGATTTTCAGCCCAAAATACCAAAAGCAGTCTCGAGTTTTTGATTCTTTTATTTTTGAGGAACTGAACTTGAGACACTGCAGCTGTTTCAACGCTGCCAAACACCGGTAGCTCCCATTAGCTGTTGAGTACCCCTCACTTTTTGAAGTTAGGCCTACAGCATCTTGTAATGGTGTTTATTGCTTAGAGCAGAATTGTGATTCAGTCCTAAGCAAGATCTGTGAGGAACCAAAGAAAGGGAAATTCACACTCTTTTCTTTTCAGGTGGGAAACTGAAACAAAGTGCAATTTAAGGTCTGCCATTTAAATGTATGTTGGCTCCTCGTGATGAAACCAGCTGCCCAAATGCATTTAGTAATATTAAAAAAAAAGAAAGAAAAAGGGAAAACCACACACACAGAAAAAAAAAGGTGCACAAAGGTGCTCATTTCCTATTGGAATGTGCAGGAAATATGTGCCCTGAAAATGAAGCTGTTTATCTTTCTTCATCCTTTGATCTCTAATGTCTTTCAAAATCTGGCCTCCAAGTGATATGCCCAAGGATGCGTGAAATCAAATGCTGCATCTTTATCTCCTCCACTTGTGTGTCGTTGTGCTGCGGTTCACAAGGCAGATACATACATTCCTGCTCGGGACTGGTCCTGACTAACAGCCATCAACAAGACTAATCCCAGAAATAAGGATACTGGACAAGCATTTACAATTGCCCCGCACAGATGCCCTCCACACTTCCTCCCATCCGGGTTGCATCTGGCCCTCAATTCTTCCCAGATGTGTGATGAATTTAAAGATCTACCCCAGTCCTCGACACGCACTGAGAACCATGGGGCTAGTCATTTCTGAAATAACACCCATAGAGAATCTGAGACCTTTTCATGCTAGAAATACCATAGGGAGGAGAGAGACTGTAGACACCAACCGCCTCTGTACTGAAGGGAAATCTGAAGTTTCCCCTCTGGTTTCTCCTGCGTAACAGCAGCTGTATGCCTCATTTCCATCTTCACAGCTCCTGTCATTTACATAATGAACGTTTGCAAAGCCAGAGATCTGGGTTGACTTTGTATCACATTTACTGTGGATGACCTTCAAGGTATCATCAGAGAAGTTTCCCAGGCAATTTTCCCAAAGGGTATGAATGTGAAGTGTAAGAGTATCAGGAAAGGAGAAGAGGGGAATAAAATCAGATTTCTGAGATACCCATCATTCAATGATGTATTTTTTCTTCTACAGCAGGACAGAAATACTCGAGTCTTAAAAAAAAAGGAGTTTTGACTTTTACAACTTGCTTGTTTAAATCAAGTGTTGGTATAAGGTCCCTCAATAAAGTAACCTTAATTTGTTTGCATTCCTAGATCTGCAGAAAGAATATTTTTGTGATAAAATGCATTTGAATAAATGTTAAGTAGAAGAAAAATAAATAAATAAACGGGAGAAACAGTTTTACTTGTATTGCTTCATAAGCAATGGCTGTAAAATGAGTTTATCCAGTGTAGTCCCCTGATCAGGTAATGACTCTGAAAAATTGTCAGTGTGGGCAGAGCTCCACAACAGAGGAGGAATCCTGACCTCGAGGGGTAGGAGCAGGATGTCAGGGTGAGAGCAAGCAGCTGAAGCTACTCCTGCCTCATCTGAAGGTGTCAAGTGCAGCTCCAATTGTTCCTCCTGATAGTGCTGCAGCAGTCACCAGGTGATAAAACAGGAATTGACCCACTTTTGCTTCTGACACCCATCCTCAATGAACGAGCTGTCTTTTTCAGCCCCCTTGCAAGCGCCAGCAGAGCTCATCTCCCAGTGTCCCTGGAAACTGCATCTCTAATATGATGTTGAAGTTTAGATTATGCTGAGTTGCAGCAGCAGAAGAGAAGCTTTTAAAGGTGTTTGCTGGGTTCTGGGTAAGCACAAGTCAAGGATGATCTCTCACCGGAGTGTGAGATCACTGCCTGTGAGTTTACTTTTGCTGTTTGGAATGTCAAGCTGGTTGTTGTTCACTAAAGCAAAAGGGGATGCTGTGAAAGAAAGGATGCATTTTGTAATTGACTCGGGGCTTCTGTTTAGGAAATTAATTGAAGGCTGAAATACAGAGACTTACTCTGATGATGAAGAAAGGATCTCATGTCAGCTGTCATGAGACTCTTCAGATAAAACAGATATTGGACCCACCATGATAGGCATGCTGGAAATGCCTAAAGGAGTAAAATCTGACAACACTTCCATAGCTGTAGGCCAAGCGTGTGTAAAGTATTGCTTTACACAATACGCTTGAGAAAGAAAGTTTTTTAGATTCCTTTGTTCTTTTAAAATAGTGCCCTGTGTGCCCCTCTTCCAGGGCTGGTCTGTATATTTACATGCTGCCAGGTAATTACAGCGTGACTGGTATTAGCACAGCTTCCTACCTCTTGTGTGTTGCAAGTGGTTTATCCACGTGTCCTGTGTGGCTTGGTGCTACTGTCGTAGGGTCAATGTACAGGAGAAAAGCAGAATCTGGGTTTATTTCATTTAGTGGTCTGGTGCTTGGACTCCAGTTATTAAGTTGGTCTACAGAAAACTGTGTAATTTCAGTATTTGGAACATGGCTGCATGTTGCAAGCTTCCCAAAATCAAACGGGCGGGGGGGGAGGGGCAAGGAGGGGAGAGGTGGGGGGAGAGGGGGGAGGGGGGGGAGGGGGGGAGGGGGAGGGGGTAGAGGGGAAGGGGGGGGGGGGGGGAGGAGAGGGGGGGGGGGGGATGGGGGGGGGAGAGGAGAGGAGAGGAGAGGAGAGGAGAG